>JASAMW010007721.1:0-33317 GCA_030247985.1 Epsilonema sp. ZAB3_2
AGGAGAAGGCATTATTGCTTGTTACAAATTTGGGTGCAATTTTTGGAAGTATTCGGATGAACTGGTGTAGATGATGTTTCAAGTTTGTTATGGCAAAAATACAGTGTGAAGGCAGGGAATGATTTTCGGTTGGATGTAATGTGTATGAGGTGGCTTCCAATGGATTGAATGGAATATTCAGACGTCTCTTTTTTATCTTCTAACTAAGCAAATAGCCTATATTTCATTTTTTCAATTTCTGGAAAGAGAGAAAGTAGGTACTTATTTTCAATGATGAAATGGGTATGAATGGATTAGGAAGATGATTATGTGCATCGTTTTGAGTGATGAAAATGCACCGTCTTGCTGCAATCACTAATCAAGTACTGTACTGTGATAAAAGCAGTCTGCTATCTTGTATTGTTGTGTAAAAAATGAAAATACTCTACAGTTTGTTGTGCATATCGTGCGTACGTGTCAATCATTTTCGTGCCGCTGTAATTTTTTGATTACAAGTTATTTTTTTTATGAAAATTTCTTTCTGAAACTGTATTCTGTTGCTCTGGCAAAAACTTTATACGTGTGAAACCTAAGTTTTTTGCACCAGTTCTATGAAGTGCTGCTGTTTTTACAGTGTAATTCAAGTGTGTTGATGTGTCTTTGCATGCGTTCTGGAGCTTTGATGGCTAATAAAATTTTTGATGATATACCGACTGCTAGTTTGGCCTCATAAAGTCTCAGTTTTTATTGCTTGTTGTTCAGCCTGTTTTTTTCGCATATAGCCTTTTATTTATTGGCTTGGCCCGTTCCTGGAAGAGTTACAGCAATTTTTCCTCCTCGCGCCCGTAATTGCAAACAGGTGGTAGGAGCAAAAAGGTGACTGAACAGTCAGGAACGCATAATAGATGACGACCATCTGGCCCAAACGACCCCTGTTCATCATCTAAATTACTTTAGCAAAAAAATACAACAAAATATGGGAAGAAAAGTAGCGGGGTAATTCCGGCCGGCTTACTTTTATTTGCGCAGTTGGAATGGAGCTACCGAAACAAAGTGAATGTCAGCTTTTTGCACCTTATTTCTTCTGAAATGAAACGGTTGTTTGACCCTGCGAAAAATATTTGGGTGAAGGGGTGACTGACCTGATGGTAGCCGGAATTACCCCGGACTACCCTACCCTTCAGAAGAATATTCTCAGAACGAAGATTATCTTGGTTTGCCCGAATGTTTGAACTTTCTCCTGTTTCTCTGGGATTGTTATTGCTGCTGTTTCCTGTATAATCATGCGACCAAGATGCGACGTTTATGCCTATGATTGATTGTGCCTTCTTTAGTAGTTGCATAAGCATAATCCGGCTTTGATTTTCCCCCTGAGCATGGATGGCCATAGAATCGGAAATCTCTGCTTACTGTACTTTCTTGTGTAACAAATTATGTGGACTACTCGCTTCCGAATTTTATTTGTCTGAAATCGAGCTTTGGTTTCCGCAAAAAGCATTCTTCTTTCCCCCTCGAAATTATCATGTATTATGTATTTATTTATATTTCTTGCGTAGAAGGCTAGACATTTTCTTAGTCCAATTTGTACTACTCGCTGTTGTTCAATCTGACGCTATGACTATAAAGAGCAATATTGGGGCTTGTCATGCAATGCCGTGATTTTGACGCCTCTTGATTGCTTCAAAATCTGAAAGCTTCTTTTCTCTTGGGACTTCTGCCCCTGTTTTGATTCATTGCCAAAATACTTTCCTGTAACACGTTTTATTTTTACGCTCAAGCACTTCCTGGCTTAGCAGCAATAAATAATTTCTTACGGCAATTTGGCGGTTTGCCGCTTTTTTTAGCTTCCCCAGATACATATTTTTGGCCATATCAAAAAAGCTACCAAATTTGCTGCAATAGCCGTAAAATTACGTGCGTTTTCGGGTATTTGCCATATTCAATTATCTTCTAAAAGAGAGAAAAATTGGGCAATACATACTCGGAGGCTTTTGCTTGTCCTTAGAGAGACTTCTGTTGCTGCGCTAAGAAGTTGCTTCATGTTCACGTACAGTATATCTTTTATCATTCTTCCATACTCTGCCAGTAATCTGACAATTTCGCACAAATGTTCTGAAATAGAATTCGCTTCTCTCTTCGAGAGTGTTGCCTTTTTCGTCTCTCCTCCGCTACTAATTTGTTCCCGTACGCTCCTCTTCAATCGAAAACTGTTTCTTTCCTTATCCATATGAACTGCGTACGGTACGGTGTCACGGCCTAACTCGGTTTTTTCAGAAGATAGCAGCTGAAGCTCCTGTGCCTGTGGCTTTTTCTCTTTCGCAGGCAAAAAAGGAAACTCTCAGTCCTCGAGGCATTTTGCTCTGTTCGTTTCTTCTTTCCTTTTTGCTTTTACGGTTCATCTTCGTCGCTAATACGGTGCGGCGTCGTTTTTCGTTGAATTTTGCCTTTATTTGCGTCCTCGATGCTCGCTCATGTTTTTCTGTGTGTGTCACTCCAAGCTGTCGTTCTTTGTCGCTTCTTTGCTCTCTAAGAATGTTCAGAAAAGATTTACTTGAGCAAGTCTTATTTTTTTTCAAGCAATGGCGGGTTCTATTCTTGTCAATAATATGCTGTGTGTACTGTTGTTCTCCAATAAAGTATCGAGTTTCTTATATTGAGAACGAAAAAATGATCAAAAGCTTTGGCCTTATCTTCGGCAAATCGTGCTGATCATTATTAGCGAGCAAATGCAGTTCTTCTTGCGGTTATATCCTGCTGTTTCTGCGTTGATAAGAGCGGTAGGTCCTATTTGTCCATCTTAGTGTTTTGCCTATCCTGTTCCATTCAAATTCAAAAAAGCTTCTTCATGCATTTTTTCCGTCTCACCCATGATTTTGAGTACTCAGTGAGTGCAGTGCCATCTGCCTTTGGGCATGTACTAAATATATTTCTGGTTTGCCCCTGATCGGCTCTGTAATTTTTATGGAGAAAAGTGATCAGAAAGTACTGGTTTCGTTTTCTTCCTTATGAAAGCAAAATTTGCGGTTCCATTCAGAGAAACACCAATATTGGTTTGTCTTGTAATTTTGCGAAATCGCAAATTAATTCCGCAAAATTTACAAGCTTCCAAGGATACAAGATTACAAGATCGTGGCAAAGAGTGGCAACAGCACTCCATGTGCCAATCTGGACCTTTAACTCCGTAGATTACGGTAGCGCTTTTTTGAATTCTGCATTTTTTATATCATCGTATTGCCTAATTTTTCTCCCTTCTTGTTTGACCCCTAATAATTTTTTGTACCGCATCGCCAGCATTACCTAAATCCCTTCTGGTCTACTTACTCTTTTCTTATCGTTATCAGCTCCCCTATTGTATTTCCAAGTCCTCAAGCCTACACGTGTAATTTGAGAAAATAATTGCTTCTCCTTTTTTCCACAAATTGGCATCCATGCGTAGAGAACATGACATTCGATAAAAGGGTTTTGCGTCCAATTTTTTATTATCCCTGACGTTTTTGCCTCCCGTCTCCTTTTACTACGCGCCGTCAATGATAATTATTATCACATATCATGCCGAAGGGAAATAATCGGGGTGTCATAATTTGTGTGCACCGTTCCTGGGTGACTCGCGAATAGTGCTATGCTATGAATTGGGTCTGATATTCTGATTACCCACGTATATCCGTGAGGTGTAAATGTTGGTGTTCTTTCGATTTTTCGAATACGTATGTACAGTACCTACTACTGTATGTATGTGATGTACAGGGTGTCCCGAAATTAAGCCGGCCACCTTTCCGGGCATGTAACTCTGGAACGACACTTGAGATTTTCATGCGGTTTTTTTTATCTTGTAGCCAAGGCTTAAACTGAGATCTGTACAAAATTTTTAGCTTCGTACGCCCAGTGGAAGGTGCTCAAACACCTTCTTTCTCCGGCGGTCAAAAACGAGGGTTTTTCTAATTGGTAGTGCCGATTTAGTGGTCTATTGTGCATGGGTCCAAGACATAATTAGTCTCGTAATGAAAAAGAAGTCCCAAAATGCTAGGAAATGTGAATCTCACGCAGTAACCCCAATTACACCATAGCAAACGCATGGAACAGGGTATCTTGAAAAATTAAGGCCGAATTTTTCTCCATACTGAAGAAAAACGTCGATTTTGAACTTCGAGATTCAAACCGTCGTAATTTCCGAAGTATGTGGACCAAATAGCTGAAATTTTGTACGGATCTCAGTTGAAGCCTTGACTACAAAATAAAAAAACCGCATGAAAATCTCAAGTGTCGTTCCAGAGTTACATGCCCGGAAAGGTGGCCGGTTTATTTCGGGACACTCTGTATTTTGACTTGCTGTTTTTGGCTATCTTACGTTACGTAACCTGTAGTTTTGCTCAGTGGTCGAACTCAAACTTTTTTCATACATACAGTAAGCTTGTGTACAAGCTTTGCTCATGTCGCGTTAGTAGAGGTACAAAAATAATTTTAAACTGCCCAGTCAGCGTGCGTGTGCTCATGTAATGCACCATATTATTATGTACGTATACGATGGTACTGTAATGACTCGTGTATAACCCCCTTCGTGTATAACCCCCCTCGTATATAACCCCTCAAATCGGCGACTAACGTCAATTGCACTCGTGTATAACCCCAGGGGGGTTATACACGAAGCATGCAAAAATCGGTAGAAGTTAGGTTTTGCTAGCATGGAGAGGTGTTTTTTAGCGTTTTCTAGCTAAAACAGAAGCTGTAATTGCCTTGTCAGGCAATTTTGAAGCATCTGCCATGTCATGAAGACTACAAACAAGCCTAAATTACTAAGGCGGAAAAAATATTAGGCTCTAAACCCCACTTTTGATAAATGCACTCGTGTATAACCCCCCTTCGTGTACAACCCCCTCTCGTATAACCCCCCAAATTGGCCACTAATTTTTTGACACCCCCATATGGGGTTATACACGAATCATTACAGTACGTTGCGCATCACATTGCTGTAATTGTACCTATTTGTATTGTTCCTGAATCCATCGCTAAGCTTCGAAATTCGGCCATTGAGCTATCGCTGCAGTGTACCTAGGCGTGTTTACAGCTGAAATGGCGACACTCGTACAGTACTGTACAAAACCGTACAGTACCGTATAAATACACGCGTCATGAAGTATGGAGCGCCTAATTTTTTCTCCCCTGCTTGGTTGCTCTACGCTACAACGATGCAAGCCAGCCTCGGGTTAGCTTCAAGGCTGTTCCTTTGTTCCCCTTGGCTTACTCCATAATGCCGCCAGCTACCAGAAGGTTATTCCATGAGTAAATTACACACCAAGCAACTCACAATTAATACGCAGCTAAATAAAATCCACACGCGCGAATCGTTAGAATACAAAATAGAAAAATCAGTCACTTCGAGCCCAGTTGTACCGATACCTATACTGACAGACCGTTCTCCTTTTCGTAGCAAAAGTAAAATTGAAGCCTAAACCGTGAAGTTAAGCTAAGGAAAATAAGATTATCATGGTTTCCAAACTGCTTTCCGTTGTGTTTCTCATGGCTCTCCTGATGGCCTTCCAAGTAGAAGAGAGCTCCAGTGCTCCAATGCCAGGTCAGAACCTGCAAAAGTACTAGAGTTTACAAGACTACGGTATGACTACGGTATAACTAAACTACTGTACCTACTGTACGTACGTACCTATATACCATGGACCCTCAATTCTACTTCCATCAAAATCTTACGCCATTGACCACTAAAACCAAGGACTTGCCTATGACCAGAAAAATTTTCTAATTGGAAAAATTTTTCAATTTGAACATTTCGTCTAGTCCGAACATTTTTTATTTTGAAACCCAGATTTTTATGTCAGAAAAATTTCCCCTGTCCGAAATGTTTGAAACTTTCTGTCCGAAAATGACCATCCGAAATGAATTATCCCCGCGTGACTTTTCCATATCTATTATCTTGCAGATGACAGCGATGGAACTGACTCTGGTAGTGGATCCGATGATTTATCTTATGGAAGTGGTTCTTTGGGCCCCGCTGGTTCTGCTGACTGGTCCCCGAGTTTGGCCCTTCCTGGTGACAAATGAATGATGGGCGTGTGAAAATTGAACACCGAGCTATCAAGCAAAGTGATGAAAAAGTGACCTTTTCGTTTTTTGTGCCGTTTTCGGTTGAGGGAGAGAAATAGTATATACAGTAACTTTTTCTTCGGTCAGAAATTTCCTGCCGTAATTAGCTTGATGAAAAGTGGCGCTCAGTATTGGAATTTGGTATGTATAAAAATAGTAAAAATTTGACGTGTTCTTTCCAAACGGATGGATTTGACAGATGACTACGTATGACACGACGGAAAGTCCAAAAGCGTAAGTAGGCTACAACATACAAGCGTTGCACAAGCACATGCAACATATGGAAGCAAAAGAAAAAATATACACGCAGCACTATGCTGCTGAAAAAAACCCTACATTTTTTCCAGACACAGACGTAGACTGTAGACCCTATATACGTAATACGCGTTTGTTTTCCATCCAGCCCCTCTTTTCTGCCCATTTTCGCCTCTTAATTTCGAGCTTGGTTTTCCTTCGAAAATTGACTCCCATAAATCACGCCAAAATGATCTGTGAAAAGGCGTCGGCTTTTTGCAAAGCAAGCCACGCGTCAGTAATTAGCTTCACATTTCGACTTTTTCACGGATGCTTTTTTGCATTCAAGAGTTTCGGTTGGCAATGTGTGAAGTCTTTGCTTAGTCCAAAGTTAACCTAACAATAATGTTAAAAGTCATGTCAGAAGGATATTTTGGCTCAACCATCGACGATTTCTCTAGAATCGAGAAGGAAAACTTGCCAGATGTGCAGGAAATATCGGAATCGGAGCCTGGACCTGTCGTGTTCAGGTTGTAGGTAGGTAGGTAGGTAGGTAGTATGTAAGTAAGTAGGAGTGTCCTGTGTCAATGCCTGTACTAGTCCTGTGCTTTTTTTTTTGGCGAGACCGTACCCCACAGGGTCGGCTAGGTGAAACCCACCTAGTCTCCTCCGAACCTTTAACAACGCCCGTTATGGTGGGCCAGTCCAGTGCCGCAAGGCACGACCAACAATGGCCCGAACCAGGGAAGGGCCTGGCACGAAGCCGAATAGCCATCAGCGACCACTGGTCGGGGTGTGCTGACCCGAAGGAAAGCACTGGTGCCTTTAGAAGCCAGCGAGCGGGCGCACCATACTGCCGCTGGGGTTGCCAGTCGCTTTAATCCCACCTGGCGAGAGTGGGAGTCCTGTGCTTTTAGTATAAGCCATGCATGTAGCTTGAAGTATAGTAATTTTTCGTTCACTGAAGCTGAAATGTGTAAATTGTAAAATATTGAACATTTTGAGACATACTGTAGGTACCACAACCAACCCTTGCCGCGCCCTTTTACTTTGTTGTTCGTAATTCAAGTGTGTGTTTTGCATAAATAATTGACATTGAAAAGCTTTTACCTGTGCGTAAGCAAGCACTGCGTTTGTTGCTGAGTACATACAGGTACAGTGCATGTACATACGTAGCATTCTAGCTTGAGGTCTTGCTTTTTGAACCGAGTATAAACTAAGCCCAATTTACTGCGAAACCTACATAGGTATGTAGTATGTACAGGGTGTATCAGAATAAACTCACCGGGTGTTTGTGCTTATATTATATCTCCCCACCGGAGTGTCCCTTGCGTTGAATAGCCAAGGCTTCAACGTTAATGCAGGCAAAATTTCAGCTTTCTAGGCCAACAGGAAGCGGCTCAAACAGCTCGATTTGCAAAGCGTCAATTTTCACACATTTTTGCAGGCGGCCAAGTACAGAGCGGCTCCAGTTTTTCTCTCCCCAGCTTTCCTAACCCAGTTCTCTCCTCAGTTTTCCTTCCGCAGTATTCCCCTCCCCAGTTTTTATCTGGAGCACAATTTGTGGTGGAGTTTTTCCACCTCCGCGCCACTTCTCTTGCAGATTGAAACTTGGCAAACAGTGTTACAGCCAAAATTCGGTCATCCAAGCTTTTCCTTGGGACGCTGAAGCCATGGTGATCAAACTGACGTCTAACTTCGACAAGACTGCTCAAAAATGCATAAAAGTTAGCGTGGGATGGTGAACAGACTTGAGAGAGCGCGAAAAAAGCGACAATGCAAATCCGTTGCCCCGCCTCAGTGCCCTGCCTCCGTTTTGCGCCAAAAAAGGTTCCGCAACTTTGACCGCTTACAGCGCCATGACAAGACAACCTAGGAAGCTAAAATTTTGGCTGCGCCAACGTTGAAGCCTTGGCTACTTAACGCAAAAAACCGCATTCGAATGTGACACTCCATTGCGGAGATATAAGCACAAACACCCGGTGAGTTTATTCTTATACACCCTGTATGTACTGCAAGTGCAGGTGCGTGCTAAATTTGGGATTCTGCTCCCTAACGCTAAATGGCTACCGCTACCAATTGACATTGACAATAATCAATTTGTCGAATTCAAAAATGGCATGTACTTATGCATATGACGCCGCATAACATTATAGCGCTTGTCTGAAAACCTAAGAAGTTTTGTCGATCAAAAATAAATTCTTGCAGAAACAATCGCCGCTTTTTTCCATTGTTTGTTTGAACAAAGCTTACAACACTAAAGTCTCCCTGGTGTACCTACATGCACCTATCCTCTACAGGATCAACTTCATAATCTTTACCTTCCTTCCCTATTTTCTTTGTGCAACATTATTCTTCTACACCTTACAATACAAAATGTAGTTCAATCGCTCGCTGCTTCTCCTTCAAGCCACAGCCCACAACACATCACACTTTCCTTCCCATTAAACTTTCCGTCTTGTATACTAATTCAATCATTCTGCTTCTCTTTTTCTGTATACAACAACGCGACCATGTACATCATTCTTCTTCTTTGACAGTTGATCTCCCACGAGATGCCACGAAAAGCCTTCTTTGGGTTTGACAGCAGACGAGACAAGACTACTTTCAGCTTTAGGAGCGGCTAAAGAAAAAATCATTCATTTTGTTTCTTCATTCTATGCACGCGACGTCGTCTTGTCGAATGAAAAGCCATAAATTCTTTATGTGACAAGTTGCTGGTTGACCTGGTACGACTGTAGTAAATGCCGCCTGCCAACCTTCTACTCCGTTTTATCATGATAAATGTGGCACCAATTTTGAACGAAATTTACCACGACCGCCTTTCATAGTATGGAGCTAACAATGGTCTGCCGGTTGCTGCTAACAATTACGATTGCATCCACCGCTATTCTTCCAACCTCAACAGGGCGGATTGAAACATCAACTTTATCAGCTCACGCCTTTTGCGAACGGCGCGCGGTCCGGTTTCCGAACGCTGCGGCCCTGGGCCGCAAATGGCGTGCTTCACGGCCCGTGGACTTGGTATTGGGCAGCTTTCTGCCCTCCAAGTTAGTGGGCGGAGATATGGCGGGCGCTGCGGCATCAAGTTTCCAGGTTTACTACGATGCAGTGGCCAACTATTTCCTGAACGACAGTCTGAAACCTTCGGCGGAATTGGCGCTTCGAGACATTCGAAAGCATCCTTGTGTTTTGGACGGGTATCGATTGCAGATTCATGTCAAAGATACGGAAGTGAGAAAGAGAAAGCCATATATGGTACCTACAGTACATGTAGAATACAGGGTGTAAAGAATACAGGGTGTTACGTATACAGTACGTATTGTATGTTTTGCTTTACAGTGCAAAGCATCCAATGGTACGAAAGCGTTCTTCGATATGATGTACACGAGTCCAAAGAAAGTGGCAATCTTCGGTGATGCTTGCACATCGGTGAATGAACCAGTGGCAACGATGGCTAAGTTTTGGAATATTGTTCAAGTAAAAAAGGATGACCCCTAAACATGCCAGTTCGTGCTTTTGTACTACTGTATGTACGTATAGTATGCATGGTACAGGAAATTCTGCGGGTAATTTGGGCCATGCGGGTAGTGCGAAAATAGAATTACCCCATGGCCCGAATTATCCCGCACAAAAAGATGTAAATTGCAACACGACACACAGGGAAACAATTTTGGCAATGCCATGATGTTTAGGTTTCTTATGCTGAAACGCATCCGAAATTTTCCGGTGCCGATTCCAGAAGGTTGTATCCGACTTTTTACCGCATGGTTCCGGCTGACAAAAATGTGCATCAGGCCCGCTATCAATTTTTGACAATTTTCAACTGGACAAGAGTTGGCACAATCAAACAGAGCGACCAACAAAATTACGCATTGGTAAAAACACGATTAAAAAAGCGGATAAATTATTCACCAAATTCTTTTTTCTGATTTTTATTTGTACATATTTTAGCCTCATGAAACTTTTGCCACCAACCTACCTCGCTACGGTATTGAAATTTTGAACACAGCAGACCTGGCAAGCTCCTCGGATCAAGCAGATATCAAGCAGGCGATTCGAAAATTAAAGGTACAATTTCACGCTTTTTTAGCGCCGTATTTTCAATCAATAACTTTCGGTTTCCGCATGTTTTCTTATATGCATAAAAATTTATATACAGGAACTCGACGCTCGCATCATAATAGGCGATTTCGATGCGGGTTTAGCGCGCAGTATTTTCTGCGAGGCCTACAAGCAGAACCTGTACGGACCCAACTACGTTTGGCTGATTCCCGGCTATCACGACGACACCTGGTGGCGACGGAAAACGGCAATTTTGGCGGAACTTACGCCTAACATAAAACAGCAGACGGGGTCGGGCAGCGAGACGCAGCAGTACGAGTGCAGCGAACAAGAATTTCTCACCGCCGTCAACGGACACTTCGTCATGGAATTTGTGACGGAAAGATCTGAGACCGGAATTCGCGGTGTCAGTGGCAAGGTAAATGGGGTTAAAGGGGGTAGCCCAAAAAGATAATTTTTGCGCAAGAATAGCGTGCCCTTTTATATACAGTAGCCCCTTCTCGAATATAGCCCCCTCTGATCGGGGCTCCGATCATTATACATATGTAGACCCAGAGGATATACACGAAACATTACAGTAATTATGTTGCAGACTGTTATCGAATACCTGCTCTCCTACCGCGAAGCTTGCGAGGCGCAGTTGCGTTGTCGCATGCGTGCTAGTCCGTGGTACGCCTACGTATACGACGGCGTGTGGACTTTGGCCGTAGCGCTGGACACAGCCCTTAGTCAGTTGACCGAGGAAAAGGGTGCCAGATTTCGGCCCAATTTACAGCTAGGTTCTGAATTTCAAAGAGCTTTTCTGCTAGCGTTGAATTCAACGGATTTTCAAGGTGTTACGGTAAGAAAATGGTTACGGTAGGAATTATTAGAGGATTGTTAGAGTACGAAAAATGGATAAAAATGATATGTTTTTAGGGTAGAGTACGTTTCGAGAACAACGAAAGGCTGGGGAAGATACGGATTGCTCAATTTACAAGTAAAAGGTTGCAAACAAACGAGTAAAAAATAATAAATAGAAATAAATAAATAAATAAATATAAATAAATAAATAAAAAATAAATAAATAAATAAATAAATAAATAAATAGGCTAAATAAAGAAATAAAATAAAATAAATAGGCCTATAAATAAATAAATAAATAGCCCCAATAAAAGAGTTGTTCATTGTAGATGGCAGTTACGTAAAAGTTGGCGAATACGACGGTGCGGACAATTCTTTCCTTCTTCTGGAACAAGAGCTACGCCGTAAGACGATATTTTTCTCGCAGCATTACAATAACCAGACGTGAAACATTATCTTTACCGGATCACAATATTTTCTATCTGCAGATTGGAAGCCACCGAGAGACGCGCGCTTGGTTCTCACCGAGCGGAGCTATATTCACGCCTTGTTGTACGCAGTGATGTGCAGCTTGTCCAGTGTCGGCTTGATCTTAGCATCGACTTTTCTCGCTGTCAACGTGAAATTCAGGAATCACAAGTACGTACGTAGTAAAGGGTCTTAAGTTTGGTTCTATTTTACACCGCTGAAATCTTCGCAGTAATCATTGAATGGTTTTACACTTGGATGAGCAAAAATGACGGCTAGCAATTTTCTGGATTGAATGAGATGAAAAGTAAAAACTGCTTCTTCTTTTTGGAGAGCAGTGCTTCTTTTTAGATTTATCCGCATGTCAAGTCCGAACATGAACAATCTCATCATCGTTGGCTCAATTCTAGTCTACTGTAGCGTAATAGTTCTCGGATTGGACACACGATTTGTTTCAGACTCTTCGTTTACGGGACTTTGCTACGTACGTACTACATACTGATACTGTAATGTACTGTACGTAACTAAACACTTACTAATGCCCTGACAAAATACCAAGAATATATAAGATAAGATCGTCATACTGACAAATTTTGTTGTGCTCTTTTTAGGCGAAAATATGGCTTCTTTGCTGCGGGTTTACCATAGCTTTCGGTTCGCTGTTCAGTAAAACATGGCGGGTTCATTCCATATTTACGAATATCAAGCTCAATAAAAAAGTGAGCTCAATTTATCTTATTGACTTTCTCTTTTTATTTTGTTGTTTATTTTTTACACTTATTTTTTTATTTTTTTGCGGCTAAGCTTGTACCACGCTGTGTTTCATTTGCAGGCAATAAAAGATTACAAGCTTTTCCTAATCGTCGCTATTTTACTACTGATGGACGTAGTAATTTTGGCTTGTTGGGCAGTTGTGGCGCCCATGTCAACCGTCATTCAACCGCTCAAAAATCAGGTATCACAGCATGGAAAAAATTTACGAGCGACTTTTTGTAGGATGGTCTGAAAAAAGATACAGATTAATAAGTATCTATATTATGTAGGTATGGCCCAATTTTTCAGAGAAAAATCGAAGCAGATGATACGGTAATCTTGCCGACCATCGAAGTCTGTGAAAGTCGCTTTGCCATCGTGTTTCAACTGATTCTGTTTGGATACAAAGGACTGCTCATGGTAAATATAAAAATGCTCGGTTCATGATGAGTGCCTAAGCCAGGCCAAAATGCTGTCGTTAATGTTTTTGTTCGATTTCTCACAGGTGTTGGGCTGTTTTCTGGCATGGGAAACGCGTCACGTGAACGTGCCGGCTTTAAACGACAGCAAATACATCGGCATGGCCGTCTACAACGTGGTGCTCATGTGTATTCTGGGTGTTTCACTCTCGTTCATTCTGAGCACGAGGAAGAACGAATCCTACGCCCTGACCTCGATTTTCATCATCTTTTGCACCACGCTCACATTGTGCTTGGTGTTCGTACCAAAGGTAATATTTTTTGGGGTTGTGTGAAATAAAATAAAATATTCTCACTTAAATAAAATAAAATAAAAAATAAACCAAATAGGCCTACAATATTCTCATTGCGCTCATTCTTATACTTTTGCAGTGCTACGAACTCGCCAAAAATCCCAAGGGCACCGCAGAAAGGCGCTACCGTCCCGGTCTCTTAAAATCCGGCGCCGGTATGGTGGGCAATGCTGGCAAGCAGGCATCTACTTTGGAAGCTGCAGACGCCAAAGCGGACGAGCTGCAGGACCCCAGGGAGAGACTGATGAGGGTGGAACAGGATAACCAAGTCTGGCATCAGTTTCTTGGAGAGGTGAAGTTTGAGGTTTTCGAAGACATACGTATGGACCGACATGGAATGAAGTTGCATACTGTAAACTCTGGTGTATAGCCTAGGCAAAATCGGTCGACCTTACCGTGGACGTACAATATGGGCCAGTCTGGGCTGAAAATGAATATTTTCAGGGCTGAAAATGAATATTTTCAGGGCTGAAAATGAATATTTTTTGTTTGCTCTTCTTTCAGAGAATGGCAGAACTGCGTGATATTGTCGCGATGCTCAGGGAAGCTGGGGAGGATGTTCCATCTGAAGATACCCTGCACAAAGGTTGCTTCTTTCTTACCCTTCTTGAATTTTCTGTTTGAATTGCCTATTTCTCTTTCCTATTTTTCCAGACAGCGCATTCTCTTCTGCCTGTGTCTTTCAAGATCCCTTTGGCGGGGTCTATCTGGGCCCACCGGAGATGGCCGCTGCTCCTCCGATCAGCGTAAAGGAGGCGAGAGCAGAAAAGAAGCCAGCCAGGTTGTCAATTGGAAATTTGAGCAACCGAGCTCCCAGTTCATCCGCGGTCTCCTCTCCCAAATTTGAGCATAGCGAAGAGACGGCTCGGTTGCTCAAAACGTAAGCTTTGTATTTTTGTAGAAGAATGGTGCCCTCTTCTCAAATCAGTTTTCATTTGCTTTACCTAATCTCATTGCAAACAATTATCTGCCAAGAAAAATGCCGTTACCAAGAACGCATAATAATTCCAGGGCGGATGAAAAAGATCCCACCACCGCATCCAACAACGGTCAGAGACGGAAACCGTTTTTGCGCCGCCTAAGTTCTTCCATTCTTCAACGTCTTTCCCAGTCGCTGCACGGGCGACCTACTGCTTCCTCATCTCAAGGGCACAGAGCTGCAGCTAGATCTTCCTCTACCCATTCCAAATTGCAGGAAGAAGATAGCTTTACTGGTACCGGAGCCAGGGCGGAGGCAAAGTCTTCCTTCAGTCTTCCAGAATTGAGGAGGAAGTCAGCACAAAAGGAAGATGTATTGGCATCACCGGTAGGGATGGAGGAGAAAGAAGCTACGGGAAAGGAAGATTTTGTGGATGCCACACTTCAAGACGAGTTGATGGTTTTGAACAACCGGGCCTTGCAGACGATAACAGAGAATTCAGGTAAAAAAGATTGCCAAAGACTAGCCCATAGGAGGCGGGGTAAGCTGGGGGAAAATCCGGCCGCCTAAAAGCTAAGGTCCCCAAAAATGAGATGGGTGGTCAGAAATTACCCCAGCTAACCCTAGCCATTCGATTCTGAAACGCGGCAAACACAGTATTGGCTACAACTGTACGCCTACTACATTGTCTTATTAGCTCTTGCAATTAGCCGCTTGCTGTTTGTTTTGTGGGTAGCAAGCAGTAGCTGGTAGCAGCATTTCTTGCCACTTTCCACTCATGGAACACAAAATAGTACAGTACATACTAGCAAAATAAAGCTCACTAACAACAGTGCTGCCTCTCTTAGCTGCAATTTTAGTCTATCAGCATTTTTTGTGTCACTACTTTTCTTTTCAGCATTAACGTCCAATGGTGGCATAAATAACGGGTCCGTTGTGCGACGGTTTCGCAGTAGTTCCAAACGAAAATTTTCGCAATGGCCCTGGCTGGATCCGAACTTGCCGGTCACCGAACTGTGATGACATGACACTTCGCCACTCAGCCACCAGCGTCGCTCCTACATTCGAATCTGTTGTGCCGTACTACATTCAATAGCTGCTGAGTGTGCGTTTTAGTCGTGTTGCTGTCAAAAATGTGAGTTGTTCAGCTTAGCGGATCTTCATGTTTCACAAGCGTATAAAGCAAAGGCTAATAACAGCTGCTTTAGAGAAGTTTTGTGAACTCATCATAATTATTTCGCACGCATAGTGCTTGCTTTGCTACAGTAGTATTTATTGTCTAAATTACTGAGACTGCTGTTGTCTTATAATTTCAGGCGAAGAATGCATAATTTCTTCGACTTCCCAGTTGCAACAACCAGCTGAACAAGCAGAATCAAGCATCTTAATTGAACGTGAATATGTATTTTGAAGAATCATGTTGCTTGCATGAAAGTCAAATAATTGAAGAGCTTTTACTTTTCTGTTCACATCTGATCTGGCTAATACCAAGAATACGTAAAGCTTACAGAGTCATTCATCCAATATCAGTTGCTCGTCGTAGGGTTTTAAACTAATAGTACAACCGAAAGCTAAACTCACAACCAAAATCAAACAACAATTATCAGAGTTCAGGACCTAAGTGAATATAATACCGAATGCCTCTTGTCTTATAGGAGAAACACAACCATATTCTCACAGTCACATGTAGGCTAATTTCACTCTTGGTGAAGGTATTTTAGTTTTCACATTGCTGCAAGCATGCACGGTCATTTTATCACTCTTTTACACATACAGTACCCTACACACTACACTAGCACTGCAATCACAAACCCATGCGGATGTGATGTACCGTATGTACACAGTTCACAACCGTACGGATCAAAAACTACTAACTAGGTACTATCTTTTACAACACTAGAAAGTGAAACCTTCGCAGCCCGTTCCGCATGCCCCAAAAGGAAAGAAAACCAAACTGACTCAAGATAAAAGGCCACATGGTAATTGTACACGTATCGTACCGATGAGACAGGGAAACTAAAGCTATAGTCTGGCCAATAGCAGTTGGCACCTGAACTCAAGGCGCATTGCGTAAAATAGATTTACAAATGCGGATTTCTGTCCACGCTTCGTGTACTCCTATTTATCAGAAGTACATGCAAACTACGCAACTCGCCTTGAGTCCAGGTGCCAACTGCTATTGGCCAGACTATACCAAATAGCTAAACTGTGACTTCTTCCAGCGATGAAATCAATTCGGCACACTGGTCATGGTTGAGCTTCCAGATTCCAACACTACCGTCACTGAAACATCAACATCACGAGTTAGGCAGCTTACTTTTACTACAAAGCTACAAATAATAGGGCCTTCTGTTGGATAATTTGGGCCGCATTGGGTTAAAATTGGCCGCTCCGCTATAAATAAAATAGTTAGAGTGCGTATAACAGGACCAATAATTGCGTTTTAAGAAAAAGCCAAAGCAATTGGCGTGGCGCTGCGTAGTTTTGACATAACTCTCCCCAAGAGGTTGGTGCAAACGTGGCCCAACTTATCCCGCACTACCCTACTCGTTACAACATACGTACATACCTATCAACTCACCTGGACGCAGTAAACAGCATCCCATCATTTTCCTCCACTCCCGCAGCCATCGCGTTGATCGACTGCCCGTGCGCCTTTAACTGCGCCAAACACGCGCAAGAGGACACCTGCCACAGCTTCAGCACTCCATCGCGACAACAGGAGGCAAGGATGCCCTCTTGTGGGTCCATAAACGACGAGGTAGAGGTAGCGGGCAGGGAAAGGTGGCAGGTGTCCATGATCCAGTTGGAGTGCGCCTTAACCTCCTGGTGTAAGCGACGACCCGCGGGTAACTGCCATTTCATCAGGTTCTGCAAATACATACAAAAGAGAACAGTGAATAGGGTAATGTGGGGGTAAACCGGCCACCTACGTAAGCTCCTTTGAACTTGATGTTTCGGCAAATGATGAACCAACCAAATAGCTCACTTGAAAGAGGAGAGTTCAAGAATTCGATTGATATATATTTGTCTCAATCGGTCCATTAAAGATTGCTGAGATATGAAGCCTTGAAACTTTTGGTGGCCGAATTTCCCCATGGCCGGGTTTACCCCACAGTACCCTACAGGCCTACAAGGTAACTTTCTATGGCTACTTTCTCCATGGTACCAGATAGCCAATACACAGAAGAGAACAATAACTAGCCAACAATCCATAATTGCGCTAAAGGGAAGAATGTTTTACTACGTAAGATGACGTAACCCAGTCTACCCTATTCGTCTTGCGTTAGTATGTATTTCTGGGTAGACGCAAGGCAACCCCGTGTGCCGCGTTATGAGCAGCCGAAACATCAAAGTTACGAGTTCACCCAGGCCAGCAAGATAACAAACGATACCCGTTGACCTTCCATCCTTTATAAAACTCACCTGATCTCTGGAAGCGGAAAACACCGACACCGCGCCTCTCTCCCCGTCATTGGTCGCTTTCCCATTTCCTCCAATCACCGTCAAGCACGTGACCCCGTCGTAGTGCGGCGGGTCCAATTGCAGACGGGGTTCTCGCGTGCCGCCTTCCGCGCCCAATTGGTACAGCTTGATGTAGTGGTCACGTGAGCCCGTCAGTACCCAATCACCGTCCGTGCCGGGCGCTGATTGGAGGATGGAGAGACACGTGACTTCCGAGCTGGGACTCTGCGTGGCTTTGGTCAGCTTACCGGTGGGGATTAATCTGCAAATAAAACTATTCGCTCAAGTACGAGTTCTGCTATTTATCACAGTACTAAATCAGCAGTAGACATTTATCATTTATTTGAAACATTAGCCAAAATCAGGGAACTTCTTGCTGCTTTGGTACCTACATGTACCAACAACGAGCGCACAGTTATGTATCGATTCCTTCAAACACTAGCGAATATTCCCAAAGAGCAGGGGGTTTGCGTATTGCGTCACTCAGCGAATTACCTTCCGAAACATTCAAAAGTACGGTGAAAGAAAACCTGTCATATCAAGTTATCAAAAACTATAAACTATACATTTTTTGATGTCATTCAGTCGGTGTTAATGACATGACACTACGAGCGCACTACTTATAGATTCCTTGAAACATTAACCAATATTCCCACTCTACACGCACAAGGAGGCAACAAAAATACATTTCCGATTTAGGCATTAGCGCCACCAGATTTATTGCCAGATTGGCAACATTCATTCCCAAAGACACGTAACAGCATGACCCTGTTTGTGACGTACCTGGCAGTATCCCACACCCGAACTTGCGTGCCAGCCGCCGTCAGCAGGTATTCTCCATTCGGACTCAACTCGAGCGCGTTGATCATGCACTCGGTGCTGGGCAGCGTGTTGGTGCGCGACGGCGTGCCGTAACTCATCTCGCCTTCCGTGCGCAAGCCCGACGAACTGCAACGAAACAGCGCCAACTCGTAAAGTTTATGTTTCATTCCAGAAAGACAATCCACATTTATTTTCATACGAGTATCAGGACTCCATAATAGAGGACAATTATGGATCTGTGAACAAAAGGTGCGCGCAAAGCTACGCCCGATAAGCGCCAAATGCGTCCCCCACCTGGGGACCCCGACCCCCATACTCTGGGAAAATATTCATAAAGCGTCCATCAAAAAGAAACGATGCGAAGATTCAAAACACGTTGGGTGGAGTTCCCCAGTTGGAGGACAGGGTCCCCAGGTGGGTGACGCTTTTGGCGCTAATCGGGCGTAGCTCTGTGCACGCCTTGTTCACAGATTCATAGTCCTTCTCTACTGTCGAGTCCTGGTAGTACATACCTCAGCGTTTTCACACAGCTGCCGATGCGCAGATCCCATACTTGGACGAACGCATTACTGACGGTGTAGGCTGTGGCTTCGCGTACCCGTACCGAGGTCACATTGTTGGGATGGGGCCCTAGTCGACCCACTTCGCAGCTCCGCTCCAAATCCCAGACTTTGGCAAGGCGATCTGTAAAGTACGCAGCCATGATCATATCTATGATTATCCATAGTCTGTCCTAGAGTTCGAGCTATAAAACTTAGCCCGTGCTGCGTAAAATAGCAAGAGATAGAGATTTGCCCGTACTTCACATACTTCTATTCTACGGGAGTACATGCAAACTGCACAGCACGGGCTGATAAGTTCAATAGCGAATTCTCTCTGGTCAGCTTCATAGGTATCTATCAATTTTATGTCCAGGCTCCTGATCAAACAACTGCCTTTACCTTCAGTACGGGGAAAACATATGGATGGTTTGAAACATTAGTAGAACTGCGCACCGACAGCTCCCAATCTTTTGCATATGGCCTTCGCATTAGATTAAGTTAAATTTCATATCCACGATATGGACGACGCATTGGCATTCCCTTCAGTACGGCGAAAACATATTGATGACTTGAAACATTAGAACAATGCGCGCCGATAGCTCCCCATCTTTTACCGACGGACTTCGCATTCGATTATTTTACTATTTCATATCTTGCGATACTCGGGGAACGATTGGCATTCCCTTCAGTTCGACGAAAACTTATGGATGGTTTGAAACATTAGCAGAATTGCGCACCGACCCAGTCATTACGTTTGCTAATGCATTATAAAAAATATTTGATATCGTCCAACACACACCGCGCGAAGATGCACTGGTATTTCCTTCAGTACGGCGAAAACTTATGTATGGTTTGAAACATTAGTTGAATATTGCGCACCGACAGCTCCCAATTATTTGCTCACCGACTTCCCATTGATTATTTTTATCGACACTATTAACGCTGACGCATTGGCATTCCCTTCAGTACGGCGAAAACATATGGATGGTTTGAAACATTAGAAGAATTGAAAACCCACAGCTCCCAGTCTTTTGCTGACGGATTTAGCATTAGATTATTTTACTGGAGTGTAACCGCAACAGAAACAAACTTTCATTACTGGCGCTGTGGTGATAATTTCCAGCCGCTTTCCTCGAATGAGGAACGACCACATTTTCTTTCACCTATGTACTACGGCGCTTACCAGTTCAGCTAAATGCATACCTACACACAAGAGCCTAAATTTTACCACAAATGCAAAATGCCCGGAAGTAGTGACTACAGCTCAGCTCGTTTGGAGGCAAGAGGGGTGTCTTCTTATGCCATGCTATTGTGTAACGGAAGTTCATATGTTACGTCACGCAAAACTAGAGTGAAGGGGCTGGGGCGAATGCGACGTTAGCGTGACGATGTGTCACTCTATGTACGTACAGTACAAACTGGTCAAATTAAGCGTGGCGGGGGGGGGGGGGGGGGTGAACTATTGCATGACGTATTTTGTGAAGCTCTCCTAAGGCTACTGTTTGTAGTACACCTATGTATTTTACCTTTGGCTCCAGTGAGCATCATACTGCCGTGCACTGCCACAGAGAGCACCGCTTTCTCGCTCGCTTTCCTCACCACGTGCGTACGCAGCAATGGAAACAGGGCCGACTGTTTGCCCAGGAAAGGAGCGATCACACCAGCCGCGTCACTGAAACAAATTACAACAGTAGAGATGCAGTGTATTGTTCACCCATTGCGCTGAAATTTCTGAGCGCCCTCTGTATTACACAAATTTCAGTGCAATATTTGATCGGTTCCCCGCCAACATCGATTGCAAACCAGAGTCCATCCAGAAATTTAACTGCAACTGGTCAATACATACTGTTAGAAAAGCAAAACAAAACTTTGTACTCGTGCGGAGTACAGTAGATCTCGACGCGATATCTGTCGCGTGTAGTCTGTACATTTTATGTACTGCCTGAGAGACATGGCAAGCAGGATCCGTCATTCACATGAAGCGGATATCGAAGGACAAGTTAAAACGCGAACTATCCCATCCATAGCATAGTGAATTTTGCGGAACATGTACATATGGGGCAGATTGCTAGCACTAGCACTGACAAGCCACTTTCCTGATCAAACCACACAAAAGACCAACCGTACGTACCCAGTCTTATGCTTCCTGCCCCTTCCCTGTCTGTTGTTATTTGGCGGCATGAGACGGGCGAACACGTTCCTTTCATCCCGTTGATGTTGCAACTTTGGCGATAAGGGTGGAGTTCCAGCGAAAGAAGCACCCCATGCATTGGATGACTGCGGCTCCTCTTCGTACAGCGTGCCATTATTGTTGAGGGTTGTTGTGGCAGTAGTAGGAAGTTGGGGAAAGCTGCTAGAAAACCAAACCCAGTAGAGAAGAAATATTCTCATACTTCAGCGTGCCATTATTGTTTTGGTTGATGGTAGGTAGTAAGTGGAAAATTGGGGAAGCAAAGTCAAAAATGGGGATAAATTTTTTCAAAGAGAACTGCGAATGCCAATGCATGGTTGAGCACTCAATATGCGTATTCACAATTCTCTTTGAATTTTTTTTCTACCTACCTAGGTCACAGGATGGTCAACAAGACAGAATTATCCACTGACCCTCCCACTAATTTGTCATCAAAAAGTAGCATTATATAGCAACCTGCAATTATTCTCGTTCCATTTGTACTGCATATTCGGCAAAGTAGAGGTGGAAGCTGCTGTCGTGAGAGTTGCTCTGAATCGCGAATTCCGCAGGAATCCCCCAGAATTCGAACTGGAATTCGGAGGCAAATTGGCGCGAGGTTTCCTCAGCGAACTACGCCAGTCTCCGCCGCGTACGAATAGAGCATGAGACACCCTGTAAGAGAGGAAAGATGGTTAAATATGAACACCCTGTATAACAAAACAACTCACTCGGCGTTGGACCACCCAGAAATAGTCAGCATAACCGGTGAATAATATATAAAAAGCTGTACCCAGTTGCCAAAGCTGCCTGTTCATTCATCTTTTGCGATGGGACAACAAAGATGTCACTGCTCTCCTTCTCTTCTCCAAGTTTTTCCACAAGTTGCTGCACAAAGATCGAGGGCGTAGGCCTGCAATACGTAATCTTATCCTTATTTGCGAACTCTCTCTGGACAGGTAGACAAACCTCTCCGATTTTCCCCTGCTATTCCTCCTCTCAGTCTGAATACAAACTACACCGGGATAAATACATGGACCACATTACAACTGTTCTTTCTTTCAGCACAAGTTCACTTTATCGTTTCTTTGAAACATTAAACGGTTAGGCGCTTTTGAACCGTTACAAAAATAGCACACCTGAATAACAGTATTGTAAAAGCGATAGTTACCACATAGGCCTAAAGTACAAATTATAATTCTGGGACCCATGCATTATTTATCTCGAGAACTACGCGACGTAGAGCAAAGCGGTCAAAACTTCCACGGATAACTTTAGCTCGCCTCTCCAATAAAAAAACCGTTTGATTCTATCTGCTCTCAGTGTCGAGATCTCGCCGATTTCCTTCAGTACTAAAATCGGCAAATTGGGCGTGGACCATTGGGCAATTCTAAACCTCGCAAACGCCCGAAAAATCAAAAGTGGTAGAAATATGCATACATAATGAAACAATAAAAATGGGCATCGGGCGTACAGGGTCGTGGGGTGTCGTGGTTTAGCGTCTGCCAAATGGTGACACGATTTCAGTGCTGAAGGAAATCGGCGAGATCTCGACACTGAGAGCAGATAGAATCAAACGGTTTTTTTATTGGAGAGGCGAGCTAAAGTTATCCGTGGAAGTTTTGACCGCTTTGCTCTACGTCGCGTAGTTCTCGAGATAAATAATGAATGGGTCCCAGAATTATAATTTGTACTTTACATTGATTTTGTTAGAGTTGTTGATGCACAACGATTATTCTATTCGCCAGCACCGTTCCCTTTATGGTTTCTTTGAAACATTAGGCGGTTTATCGGTATCAGGGTACCATTATTTCGAAGCAAAAGGAATAGAGACATACATATTGTAGAGAAACGTCCCCAAGACAGAATTGCTACTCCTACCAGCACAGTTCCTATAAATAGGATTTCCTTGAAACATTAGGCGGTGGCGTGGGTATGTACTATGCAATTTCGGGGTATCCTTAAAGGCTACAAGTTCTCTGAGTTTGCATTCTTTTAGGTTTGGGTATGGACCTATGGAGGTAGAAAACTGGGGTTGTTGGCTACATTTATAATACCCCGCCCTACATACCCCATGCCGACGTCTCAACCCCAGAAATATTGCCCAATTGAAATAGGGTTATTATGGGGTAAGCACGGCCGGATTTATTGGTGGGACAACCTCACAGCCGTCCACGTATAAAGAAGAACGGTCTATACCACTGAGGTGGCCGGGTTTACCCCACAGTACCCCACGGTACCAAGTCATACAGATGCGTAGTTCAATGGTTAGGGCGCTCGCCTGGAACGCGAGAGGTCCAGGGTTCGATTCCCCTACACATCCGGCCATTTTTCCTTCTCGATTCCTACTTCTTCTCTTCGATTCCTTCTCCATTTCCATTCCCCTGTTCTTCCCCAGTTTTCTCCATCTCTTCTCCCTTCCTCTCTGCCTCGGGCGATGCATCTCTCGTTCTAAATCCTTCCGGTACCGGTTCCAAGTTGGTCGCTAGTGGTACTGCTTCGCTGTTAGATGCAGAAGGATAGAGCAGCTCGTCCGGCGTAGCCGCGGTTCGGCGTCTGGCTTTTCTGTAACGCAAAATCAGGTACCATAAAGGCGCAAATTGTTTGATTGAGCTCATCCGAGCGCGTAGTTCAATGGTAAGGGCGCTCCCTAGGAACGCGAAAGGTCCAGAGTTCGATTCCCTCCAGGCGCATGGCAAATTTTTATTCTAGCTGGAAGCACGGAAACTCTGCAAACGTAAAGACGAAAGTGTGCAAGAAACTGCTATTCGCTACTTGCGCTAACACTTTTTGGGTTGCAACTTCCTTTGTAGAGGGAGTACTACGGCGGGCTGAAATTTTGCCTGCTCAACTGTAGAAGCTTTAGCTACAAATCCGTTGAGGAATGACAGGCACAAAAACACCCGGAGTTCATTCTGATACACCCTGTACGTACGTACATTACCGCTCAAAAATCTTAGCGCAAGTAGTGAATACACTATGCATGCATACCTCAACCCAGGAGCAGCCACTTGCAGAAACTCTGTCCCCAGTCCATCCGGCGAGGGTGAGGAAGGTGCGGTTTTGCCACTCACTCCCCCTTCCGTACTGCTACTGGACGTGAGCAACTGCGCGTTTTGAGTCTCAGCGGAAGGAGGAGGAGGCAGAAAGGCAGTTCCGTACAGCTGTTCCATCGTATGCGACAGTAGACTGCTGGTGGCCCGAGAATCGTTCTTCAGCTGCCGATACCGCGCTTCTTTTTCCTGGAAAATATGCATGAATATATTCACCAGTTGCGCTGAAGATATATATGGGAGATCTCAAGCTGACCCTCTGTGTTTTACACTGACTTTCTTTCAGTGCAATTATTCAGTTCATTTTCTACCATTCCCTTCAACAATCTATTCGCATGTGTGCAATAAATAGTTCGTTGACAAAAAGGGAATTTCCTTTGCAAAGTTATTGAAACATGAAAACATTTGGGAACACGTATGTGAAATCATTACCATACAAGATAACTGCACCTTCCTTATGACTTCGTTGAAACATTAGCCCATTCTCACCCTTTCCTGAATATTCATTTTGTTCGTGATATGTACAAGAACGACAAAGATTTCAGGGTCGCTAAAGTGGTGAACGAAATAGTTTATTGAAAAAGGAGAATTCAAGGAATCGAGTGGCATATTATTTCTCTGAATTGATCCATTGGTTGCTGAAAGATGCAGCCCTGAAACTTTAAATAGAGGGCCGAATTTTTACATGGTCGGGCATACCCCATACTACCCCACCATTATTTTATGGACCTGTTGCGTTGTCGCGATTGGGTTGGTCGATAGCGACCCCGTGGTATTCAGTGAAAGCTTGGATCGGTGCCTGCGGTGTCGTCGACGTCATAACGTCGACAACACCGCAAGCACCGATCCAAACTTTCACTAATAAATACCGCGGGGTCGCTATCGACCAAACCAATCGCGGCAACGCAAGTCGTCCATACCACGGGGATAGGTAGCCAACAAAAACTTGAGGCGCAAAAGACCAAAATTACCTGGTTGCCAGAGACTGTGGTATGTCTTCATATCTGACATACAGAAATCTCTGGCAGCTAAATTTTGGGACGCAGGAAGAGAAAACAGGGGCGCAAATGCGCCTCAAGTTAGCACGTAGGGTACTGTGGGGTAAACCCGGACACGGAGTAAACCCCGACACCGAAGCTTTTCTGAACTTGACGTTGCAGCAAATGATGAACATGGTAGCTCATTTGAAAGAGGAGAGTTAAAGGAATCGATTGGTTGGTCGTATGGATGCTGAGACATAGGCCTATTTGGTGTCCTGGTTTACCCCCATGTCCGGGTTTATCCCACAGTACCCTACCCCCCCCCCCCCCCCCCACCCCAGAGCGTGACACCAACCTTCAATTGCTCCTGCTTCACGGCGACTTCGTACATCTGGGATACGCCGAGGCGGAGAAGACGCTGCAGCAGGTACTTGGCCTCGCTCAGACTGCTCACTTGCACTGCCGCGCACTCCAGTCGCTGCTGTTCCTCGTCCGTATCCGCCTCCTGCAACCGAAACAAAAACTGGTACTGTATTTAGTTGCATGAGAAGTGCAGTAAAACTAGAATACTCAGCGAATGCGTAAAAATTGAGGCACAAAATGTATGACAATGGTCGTGAATATAAACATACATTGTTCAGCGAGTTTAGGGAACTGGAATAGTCTATATATGTTATTCTTGATCAGCTAGTGAAACTATTGTACAAGTTATTCACCCTCTTCTCTTTATCTCTTTCTCGAAAACATTAGCCAATTTCTCCCCTTACCTCGTTCCATTGTCACATCTCGTTTTTATTCTTGAAATACTGGCAAATCTATTATACAAGTTATTCGCCCTCTTCTCTTCCTCCTTTCCTTGAAACAATAGCCAATTTCTCCCCCTATCTCTATCTATTGTCACGTCTCATTTACATTATTCTTGAAAAAGTCGCCGCATGCATCATACAAGTTATTCACTCTCTCCTCTTTATCTCTTCCTTGAAACATTAGCCAATTTCTCCCCCCAATCTTTTTCCATTGTTACATCTCATTTATATTCTTCTTGAAAAAATCGGCCGCATCTATTATACAAGTTGTTCATCCTCTTCTCTTTCTCTCTTCCTTGAAACATTAGCTCATTCTTCCCCTTTTCAGAAATGGCCGTGAATTGAATATAAACATAGTTCAGCGCGTTTTAGGGAAGTGGAATAGAACAGAATAGTCCAAGTAGGCAATAATATAGTCATAATTTTTGGGCAGTAAAAAAGTCCTATTAAAGTACAAATTATAATTCTAGGACCCATGTATTATTTATCTCGAGAACTATGCGACGTAGAGCAAAGCGGTCAAACTTCCACGGATAACTTTAGCTCGCCTCTCCAATAAAAAAAACCGTTTGTCTCCAGCTGCTCTGTGTGTCGAGATCTCGCCAAATTTCTTCAGTACTAAAATCGCCAAATCGGGCGTGGACCATTGGGCAATTCTAAACCTCGCAAACTCCCGAAAAATCAAAATGGCAGAAATAAGCATACGTGGTGAAGACGATGAAAATGCGCATCGGGCGTACAGGGTCGTAGGGTGTCGTGGTTTGCGTGGTTTAGCGTCTGCCGAAAGGTGACACGATTTCAGTGCTGAAGGAATTTGACGAGATCTCGACACACAGAGCAGCTGGAGACAAACGGTTTTTTTTATTGGAGAGGCGAGCTAAAGTTATCCGTGGAAGTTTTGACCGCTTTGCTCTACGTCGCGTAGTTCTCGAGATAAATAATACATGGGTCCTAGAATTATAATTTGTACTATAGTTAGGCTATATGTCTGTGTTTATGTTATTCTTGTATGATTATCGAGTTCGACTTCATTATACAAGTTATTCACCCTCTTCTCTTTATCTCTTCCTTTAAACATTAGCTCATTTCTCCCTTTTTCAGATTCTTTCTCCGATTTTTACCTTCGGATCTTCAACCTCTAAGATTTCCCTCTGGCACTCCGCTATGCTTTCTTGGACCACTGCTAAATGCGCTTCCAAAGCCTCAATTTCTTCATCCTCCTCTTCCGCTGATTGGCCAATTTTGGCGCTCTTTCCATCTGCTTCCGCCGCTGATTGGCTAATTTTGGCGCTCAATCCATCTTCTCCCGCCGCTGATTGTCGAATTTTGGAGCTCATTCCATCTACTCCCACCGCTGATTGGCCGATATTGCCGTTTTCTTTCGCACGACGCAGAACCAATAAGGCCCGACTAATCTCCTCGCGTTTCTGCAAAAGCGAAGTAAAGACAAATAATTCAGCGCAACAAAAGCGGTTGATGGCCCTTGGAAAATTGAAAAAAACTCAAGTTGTACGCCTACCGAGAATTTGTAATTATAGGCTATATAATAAATTCGTGTATTACCCGAAGCGAACCTGTTTGCTTTGCTAGCTGAAACAAGCAAATACCGTACCCTACTTTACCATTTATCCGTACAAAATCACCAAATCACTCACTCACCTTGACATGACGAGCCATCTCCTGTTCCATATGGGCCAAAGTCTGCTTCTTGCGTACGAGTTCACTCATCTGCAAAAAATAAAACCACATCTGGTATGTCCATGCTCTAGCTTCCCCATAAAATTACGTTTACCAATTCCCCTAAAGAACGACTAATTTAGTATAGGTTGGTTGAACAGAAAATGTTCTTTCAACGGATGAGGTCGCAAATAGCGCTGCGCACACGTACGTAAGTAGCGCTTTTTCTTGCAAAACTTGTCTATTTTTATGCCCGTTTTATTTACTTTTTAGCCAAGTAACCAACAAGTGGCGGCTATTTGGCTAAGCAAATAAAATGAGCATTTTAATAAACAAGTTTTGCAACAAATAGCGCTACTACATGTGCGCAGCGCTAAGTAAGTGCGACCTACCGCTAGGAATCATTTACATATTACGTCACCGGCTGATGGCTGCTGGCAGGGGGTACCCCTCCCCCACACCATCACCACTACATCACTTTTCTTTCATAACCGCTGAGCCCCCCGTCACCATGAACATCACTTTTCGGCAGTCGGAGGGGGACCCCTCCCCCTAATATGAAAATAATCCCTTACCGTTTTCTCGATGCCATTCCATCTTGACTTCGCAGCCCTGGGGGAAAACGGCATTCCCTGCCGCCTGAGTGCAATATTCGCTGAGGTTGATGGGTTATTTTGCGCCGTAGTCCTACCGCCGGGTAGCCAGGGTGGAATTCCACCGCCGCGGGGATTGGCCCGGGCGGACCGGAAGAGAGCTTGCTGATTGGCCGATTGCTGGGAGCGTTGTTGCTGGGTCTGAAATAAGCGCGAAACAAAACATACAGTAAATGAAACAACAGTCGCAGCTGAGGTGAAGTATCGGCCGGGTAACTTGGAAACAAAAACGGGGGGTAACCAAGGGGGTAGCGGGGGAAACGTGGGGAAATGGAGATAATCAGGGGTAGTGGGGGAAACCGGGTACGTAGTAATCAAGGATAGTGGGGGAATATGGGGAAACGGGGTAATCAGGGGAGAGCGGGGGAAACAGGGATAACCAGGGGACGGGGGCCTGGGGAAACGGGGGTAACAAGAGAGGACAGCGGGGGAAACGGGGGTAACCAGGGGTAAAATCCAGATAGGAATAGAAAGGCTGACCTCACCACCCAGACTAACTCGCCTAACCAACCATAAAGCTGCTAACTTTTACAAAATTAACCCCCTCCCACCCCACAAAGAAACCTTCAACAAAACCTATACCCCGAACTGATGCCGTTGGGAAAATTTGATAGAGACACAAAAGCCTGACCTGACCACCCAGACTGTCTAACTCGCCTAACCTACCAAAAATCTGCTAGCTTTTACCAAATTTACCCCCTCCTACCCCACAAATAATAAAACTTCAATGAAAACCTTACCCCGATCTGATGCCGTGCCGCTTTCCGATACTGGGCCAGTTCCTGGTACTTCCGCTTCAGGTAGGCCTCCTGCTGCTGGCTTTTCGCCTCCAAACTCTTGATGCGGCTCTCCCGCTGTCTCGATTCCTTCTGGTGTTGCAGACGGGCGCGCGCTAGAGCCTTTTCAGTCTCCGCAGCCCGCTTACTCTCCTCCTTCATGCGCTGGATCAGTTGCACCTGAAAGAAAACGGACAAGAATGGGGGAGAAGTAGTACAGTAGTAAGGTTGTACGTCAAATGGGTCACCGCAGAAGAATGATGCTTCACATACAAAATATTGTTTTTAAGATGGTTATCAACATCTACGTTTTATTGCTCAGTGATTGTGGACCAAACGTTTATCCATTGCTTGAAACATTAGCCTATTTCGCCCCTCTTTTCCTTTCCCTTTAGTCAGAGAAATCTCACTAAAGTACAGCAGGTTGTAAATGGGTCACCGCAGAAGAATGATGCTTCACATACAATATATTTTTTTAAATGGCAGGAGACGGCCACGGCTTACTATTGCTCAGAGCTTGTGGACATCCATTTATCCATTGCTTGAAACATTAGCCTATATCGCCCCTCTTTTCCCTTTTACCTTATAATAGTCAGAGAAATCTCACCATTCACCATATGCAATAAGAGCAGTGCTTGGTCGCGAGGTGACCCCTCTGAACTAACCTTGATTTTCAGTGCAACTTTTGATCGGTAGTCGACGCGAAGGTCGGGGCGGAAAGACACAAACGAGCAAGAAAGACGACCGCGCCGACCTTCGCGTCGACTACCGATCAAAAGTTGCACTCAAAATCCAGGTTAATTCAGAGGGGTCACCTCGCGACCAAGCACTGGCTCTTATTGCATATGGTGGATAGTCTGGCCAGACTGGCCAGAAACAGGCTATGGGACTCAAGTCGTACTGTGTAGTTTGCATGTAATTCTGCTAAATAGGAGTACAAGAAGCAGGGACAAAAATCCGCAATAGCTGACTCTTACTGGCCAGACTATAGTAGTACAGCAGGTTAAAAATTTGTCACCGCGCAAGAAGGATGCTTCGCATACAATATATCGTTTTTACAAAGGCAGGATACGCCGAAGGTCTACTATTGTTCAGTGCTTGCGGACATACATTTATCCACTGCTTGAAACATTAGCCTATTTCGCCCCTCTTTTCTCTTACCTTACAATAGTCAGAGAAATCTCACTGTACAGCAGTCTGGCCAGAGAAGAGTTGGCTATGGGACTTAAGTCGTACTGCGTAGTTTGCATGTACTTCTTTCAACCAAATAGGAGTACACGAAGCAGGGATAAAAATCCGCAATTGTGAATCTATTTTACGCACCGCGCCTTGAATGCCATAGCTAACTCTTACCGGCCAGACTATAGTAGTACAGCAGGTTGTGAATGGGTCACCCGCAGAAGAATGATGCTTCACATAGAATATATTGGTTTTTTTAAATGGCAGGATACGCCGACGACTTACAATTGCTCAGTGATTGTGGACCAAACGTTTATCCATTGCTTGAAGCATTAGCCTATTTCGCCCCTCTTTTCCCTGAGAGAAATTTTGCTAGCTGGAAAGCTGGACACTACTCTACCCTCTCACCTTGGATGCATCAACCACACACTAATATTCAGTGTTTGTGGACCAAACATTTATCCATTGCTTGAAACATTAGCCAATTTCGCCCCTCTTTTCCCTTAGAGCAAATTTCGCTAACTGGAAAGCTGGTATAGTTTGGCCAGAGAGAGTTGGCCATGGGATTCACGTCGTCCGGTGCAGTTTGCATGTATTTCTGCTAAATAGGAGTACACGAAGCACGGACAGAAATCCGCAATTGTGATCCATTTTACGCAACGTGCCTTGAATGCCATAGCGAACTCTTTCTGGCCACACTATTCGCCTTGCTCCATAAGAGCGGTTGTCGTTGCGACCTTCCCGCCGAATTGAGCTGTAGTTATCACACACCCGCAAAGCACGCCGAAGCAATATTTTTTACGCAAAGCACGCCGAATTTTGAGCTGCAGTTATTACACACACACGCAAAATAATTGCTTCGGCGTGCTTTGCGCGTGCGTGATAACTACAGCTCAAATTCGGCGGGGAGGTCGAAACGACAACCGCTCTTATGGAGCAATGCGAATAACCGCTCTCTCTCTCCCCTCTTCACACCTTTTTCTGCTTCATCTCCGCCAGTTCCGCTTGCATCTTCTGTAGATTGCGTCTGTTCGCGTCCTGTTCCCGACTCAGACGCTGATGTTCCCTCTCCACGCTCTTCAACTGACGCAGTTGACGCCGCATATCGCCGAGCTTCGCCTCGAAGTTGGCGCGAATTTTCTCTTCTGCCGCCACAGAAGGGGCCGCAGCCTGCTTGTCTTCTGCTTTGCTCGCTTCTGAAAAGAAACGTTCGATCATTCATATTCTGGAAGTTGTTCTTGTACGTACGCCTAATGCAATCCATCTTGCGAGAGTCATACTTATGCCGTCTTTGAAACATTAGCCAATTTTTCTCGGCCGACAATAAGTGGCCGCCTGTTTGTCTTCTGCTTTGCTCGCTGCTGAAAAGAAACGTTCCTATGGTCTGGAAAATAATTTTGGAAGTTTGGTAACCGTCTTCGAATCATCCCTTCTTGCGAGCGTCGTACTTATGTCGTCTTTGAAACATTAGCCAATTTTTCTCGGCCCACAAAGAAGGGGCCGTCTGCTTGCTTGTCTTCAGCTTTGCTCGCTGCTGAAAAGAAACGTTCCTATGGTCTAGAAAATTAATTTGGAACTTGGCTACCCGTCCTCGAATGTATTCCTTCTTGCGAGCGTCATACTTACGACGTCTTTGAAACATTAGCCAATTTTCTCGGCCGACAAAAAAGGGGCCGCCTGTTTGTCTTCTGCTATGCTCGCTTCTGAAAGAAACGTTCGTTTATGTTCTGGAAATTTTGGCAATCGCTCAATTCTGCAGACGTCTCCCGTGGTAAAACAACAAAGAAAGAAAGAAAACGAACCCAACACCCACATAAATTTCTTCATGTTATTTCCAAAAGCCAACGTCCTTTTCGACCGAATGTAGCAAATGTAGCGAGCGCCATACTTATGACGTCTTTGAAACATTAGCCGAAATTTTTCGGCCATTTCCGTGACAAACAACAAACGAAAAGAAACGAACCCACCCTCATACAGTTTAGCTTCAACAAACAATACACTCCAGATACTGGGTTACAAAGCGATAAATTCCAGCAGTAAACTCGCGTGCGTCGCTTTCTATGTGAGATAAAACATTTTGAAAAAGCAAAAAAAAACGGTTCCAAAAAAACCTAATACCCGGCCCACCTTTTCGTCCCTGGAAGGAATCGAACCCACCCGAACCAAAAATCCTAAACCAACCACTAAGCCGCCAGAGTCCGCTCCCGAAATTTGCTACTCTCTTTTCTTACCAATCTATCGATCCCTTTCCGCTTCCGTTTCAGCAATGCGCTCCTGCAATTCCTTGATTTTCCTGTCGTAGTTTCTCTGCATGCTCACCAGGTGGCGCTGACTTCGCTCAGTTCTTCCCCAGTCTCTCTTTGTCGAAATATCCGATTGCAGCTCCACCAGGTTGCGACGACAAGTTTCAACGACTAGAAAAGGTCAAGAGGTGAAACGCACGGGTAACAACGGGTCATGAGTAGGGAAACCAGTGGTAAATTTGGTCCCATTTGCTACAGCACAAAATTTTGAAAAGGAGGAGATGTGGCAGAGGATTGGATGAGTAGGGTATTGGGGTAAAATTGGTCCCTTTTCCGAGCACACGAAATTTTGAAAAGAGAAGATGTGGCAAGAGGAATTTAGGCAAGAGGATTTGGAAAGAGGATGCTATTTATAGTTTTTATCCACTTTCCGCAAATGGCATCCCCCACTCGAATTACCAGGGTATCACGGGGTAAACCAGGCCGGTTTCATTAGCGGGTGGAAAACCCGGCCATCCAAACAGAAAGAACGGCCATAGTATTGGATTGGGTGGTCGGGTTCTCCCCACAGTACCCTATCATATCACTGCCGCGATCATCTAGGGTACTATGGGGTAAACCCCGCTATCGGACAAACCCGCTTACCAAGCTCCTGTAAAGTTTCGCCGGATTTACCCCGAAGTACTCTACGTAATCACTCCCTCTTTCCTCCTCTGTCTCCGTGTCGCTATCGTCCGCATCCTCGTCAGCTTCGTACGAACTTTTCCCCGCCTCCCTTTTCCTCCTCATCCTCGTTCAGATCCCTCCTCCTCTCGCTTTCCGACA
>JASAMW010007722.1:0-10098 GCA_030247985.1 Epsilonema sp. ZAB3_2
GTCTTAGTGACGCTTATAAAGATCGTTGGCAACGAGCAAATGATACGCAAAGGGGTATGACCCAACATCTGTGAAGCATCTTTGGAATAACAATCATATGTAGAAAACTGCTACACCTACAGAGATTTCGATCGCAAAGAACAGACAGAAGGAGCGCAATCTAACGTGCAGTGTAGTGACACTCTATCCTCCAACTCTCAGATGACAACCATGGTGGTCACCACATGGTGGACAGAACAAAAATCTAAAGCACACTAGATGACATAACTAGTCTAACGCCCGATAAGAAAAAAGAGAAAAAACAAAAAGAAACGACCGATTAGAAGTTACTGTGTCCCTGTGTCCCTGTGTCCCTGTGTCCCTAGACTGGGTTACACTAATTGCTAAACCGAAACCTAAACCTAAACCGGCACACTGCTAAACCAATAAACTTATAAGCCAATAGTTTTTCTTATACCGTGGTATTTTTATTACAAATTAACAACAAAAAATGCAAATCAGACAAGAAATTGTGATGAAAATTGTAAATTTGCATTGGAAAACGCCAAAATGCGAAGAGAAAAAAATGTTTAGTTACAAATTGTAATCAAAAATGCAAACAATGTAATCTTTGCCCACAATTGTGTCTTCTGTTCCACTCCTGCATAAATAGGCTAGGCACAGGCTCAGGCTTAGGCTCAGGCTTAGGCTTAGGCCTAAGCCTAGCCTATGTATGCAGGAGTGGAACAGTAGACACAATTGTGGGCAAAGATTACATTGTTTGCATTTTTGATTACAATTTGTAACTAAACATTTTTTTCTCTTCGCATTTTGGCGTTTTCCAATGCAAATTTACAATTTTCATCACAATTTCTTGTCTGATTTGCATTTTTTGTTGTTAATTTGTAATAAAAATACCACGGTATAAGAAAAACTATTGGCTTATAAGTTTATTGGTTGGTTTAGCAGTGTGCCGGTTTAGGTTTAGGTTTAGCAATTAGTAACCCAGTCTAGGGACACAGGGACACAGGGACACAGGGACACAGTAACTTCTAATCGGTAAAGAAACGAGAAAGAAAAGAAAAGAAGAAGGAAAGAAAAGGAAGAAATATCCGCTGAACTTGGAGAAAATGGTAGGAATAGAAAGGAGAAACGGTGAGATTGGATAGCAGAAGAAAAGTATGATGGCAGACCAGCAGGAAGAACAAGCAGAGGAAAGCGTGGCTGCAGAAGAGCAGAGCTATTCTCCTTCGGGACTTGTGATGATGGAGACGGAAGAGACTGCAGCAACAACCGAAGTAGGAAGCGGCGACGGTGGTCCAGCAGTACTTGGAGAAGTAGCTGCGCCCGACAGCGAAGGAGCAGGTGTTCACTCTGTTCTTACTGCATCAGATGACTTCCTAATGTCCCAGCTAACTGGGGAAAGTACGGGAAGAATAGGCCAGCAGCCACATGAGGGCGCGCCTTTCATTTCTGATGACTTTGACGAAGTTGACAGAATCATCGAGAATAAGCTGGACTACTTGACCACTCAGCAGGAACAGCGGGAGCCGAAAGAAGGCTACGAGTTCGCTCCGTCTACCAGCGTCAATCCTGATGTTATGGAGGAAGACGAAGAAGCTTTCGACGTTTCCGGCTCATTTGACACAGGCCCCACCCGTGCAGCAGGTGAAGAAGAAGAAGAAGAAGACGCTCCGATATCCTCTGAATTTGCGCCTACTGAAGGCCAGGAGCAAGAAGAAGAGGATTCGCTGTTCTCTGGTGGGCAGCCGTTTGAGGCTCTGGGCTCTGGTGGTGCGAAAGGCATGAAACTTGTAGAAGAGGAGGAGGAGGAGGAGGAGGAAAATAGGTCAGTTACATCTCTGGAAGAAGGAGGCGAAGGTGGGCAGAAAGGAGCGGGAAGCGATGATGAAGTGACTGGTGGTGGAGAGGAAGAAGCAGAAGACGCTATTCCATTGGGCATGAGTGCTGTTCGCTTGAAAGGAGAGCTGTTGGGACAAGTGGAAGGAGAGGAGAAGGAGGACGAAAATAAAGAAGAGGAGGAAGAAGAGAAGGCAGAGGAAGGAGAAGAGGAGGCGGAGGGAGGAGGGAAAGAGGGAGAGGAGGAACAGAGAGCAGACATGATGCCGACCTCGCCACGGAGCGAAGAAGACGACGCCGACTCACTGGTCGGAGCCAGACGCGATACCACGGGAGGAGCCGCACTAGACAGCGATCGGGGTAGACTACTGTATGTTGAACAGCGCAAGGGATTGTCTATCCTTGTGCAAGATGTGTACATACACTAATGTACTCTCTGTATTGGTAAGTAAGATGAACGTGCTTGTAGATGAGGAGAAGGAGGAGGCCGTGGCTGGGTCCGGACGAGCAGAAAGGAGTCGAGTGATTCTGAGCGACGAAGACGAGGAAGAAGAAAGGCAGGAGACGGCAAAAGCGGATGCAGCTGTTGGCGGCGAAGAGTAAGCTCGGTCGCTTTCTATACTTCACACACTAGTTCTATTTCATGACGACCTCACACTTTCTTTCGCGACATTGTAGATGTATGTATGTGTTGTTGAAGGGCAGTAGGAGGAGAAGAGAAGAGAGCGGGGGAGGAGGATGAGGATGATGATGAGGGGAAGAACGAAGTGGGGGAGCTGATGGCAGACATTTTCGGCGAAAGCGACGCCGAAGCTGGCTCCGATGTACGTACGTATGTATTGGTTGTTGGTAGTCTTGTATGTACTTACATACATACGCATATGATCATTCTGAACAGGAACTGCCTAGGGTGGACACGGGGTGATGTGTTTTGTTGCTTTAGGAAGATGCGGAGAAGCCGAAGGTTGTCAAGGGATCCGATGAGGAGGATGAAGAAGACGAAGAGGGAAAGCCACGGAGACCCATGTGAGTTGATAAGGTCCATTATTCTTTATTTGTTTGTTGTGGTATGCCCCATGATCAGACGAATCTCACGAAGTAGAGCAGGTAGGAGCTTCGCCTCGGAAACGAAATCAGACGTTGGCTATCTGCTGCAAATTACGACGCTTCTATTCAGCCTTCTCCGTTGAACAATCATTGCCCGCGTCGCCCCCCGCCGCCCCGCCCCCCGAACGCACGCCCCATATGACGCACCAGTCCGGCGAGGATACATACAGGACCGCCCACGAGCACACGGATATGACTACGATGCGCAGAGCTCAAGGAGGAATATCCAGCCTCATCTAATGGGGAGTTAGAGAAGACGACAGACACCAGGAGAGCCGAAACGGAAACAATCCCAATTCTCCCACCCTTAACCTCCCCCACTCATTATATATCTTATTACCTACTCCTTATCACACTTCCCTATCCCTTCCTCTCTTTTCCACTCTCTCTTCAATCCAAATCTCTCACACCAAATCAAACTCTCCATTCTACTAAATTCCAATAAAAAACTACAACTAACTCTTTCTCCCTATAAATCCAAAAAACCACTATTCAAACAAATAACCCTCAATACAAACACATCATCTTTTCAAACACCAATATACTTTTTAACTTACTTTACATAACATATCCCTCTTCCACATAAAAACAACTAACCAAAAATTATCTCTCTTTTATTAACACCATATTTATTAACAACATTCCAAAAAACTATTTTTCAAAACATCATCTTTTCCCTATTATATTTTCACATCCATACTTTACCCTCATATTACCCCCAAACACACTCACCTTACCTTTTTCCATCATTCCATCACAAATACCACTTCTCATTCTCCCTCACACCATCTACTCTCAAAAACCTCAAAAACCAAACCATCACCAACTCACATACCACCCAACCCCACATAACCCACACTCCCAAAACCCCACCTAAACCCACCCAACCCATCTCCCACCACACCTCCAAAACCACACACCACACACCCCAAAAAAAACACACACAAACAACCCCACCAATCAACACCCACCCAAAAACACATTCCCCACCCCAATCCAAAACCCCCCAACACCCCAAACCAACTCATTCTAGATGGCCAGCTTCCTGCCTTCGATGCTGAGTCCGACTGCGTGCTGTTGTTTGGCGCCTTTTGTTTTCTCACGAAGCTCACGCAGCTTCTTGTCGTACGCAGTCGACTTCTTTCCACCACTCTGTAACACAAACAGCAATGGCACACATACTACGTATATGTACTCACATTTGTCAACAAGTTGCAGAATTAGAACAGTCACTTTGTTGACAAATAGCACTGATGCGGTAAGGACCGCATTTTGCCAGAACGATCGACATAGAGAACCATGCATGCATTGTAGCATACGCATGCCTATTGCGCATGCAACATGCAGCTTGTACGGTAACTGCCAGTGTATGATATGAGCAAGGCAGGCAGAGTGAACGTACCCTTCGGTAGTTGCCTTCCACCTTCCACTTGGGTCGTACGACGTAGTCCTTGGTGGAGGGCTGGGGCACGCGCGCTCTGCCTATCCATCCCTTGTCTCCGGGACGCAGGGACTTCTCCTCCTCCTCTTCCGCCTTCGACTCCGCACTCTGCTGCTGCTGCTGCTGCTTCCCACCCTCCTGCTCCTGCAGCTGCCGCTGCTTCTCTTCCAAACTACAACACACAACAGGCGCACTTACACAGTAGCGGTTTTCACCCAACGTTCTAAGTTCCACCTGATAATGCTCCAAGTTTAGTGGAGCGAAACGTTGTGGGGCAAAAGTTTCACCATCTTTCTTTATTCTGGTCTGACCCATTGATTCATCAACTTTATCATGAATGCTACCGGCCAGCAAATTCCATTTCGAAGCTTCATACACAGTAGGTAGTGACTATCAGTAGTGCAGTCCGCTATACATACTGCATGTGTTTGCAGTAAGCGAGTTACGCGCTTTCTCACTTTAGTAGTACATACGCACAGTTGGCAGAGAATGCCACAAAAGGCTTACCGGCGCTTCTTGTTCGTGTCTGGCATATTATCAAAGTCCCTCTGCTGACGCTCCGTCTTTGACAGGGCGCGGTAGTCCGTATCCAACTCAAAGATGGGCCGAGACCACTCGCCTAACACACAAACACATATGCCTCCTCCCACTTCCAACACTTGCACTTGAACGCAGTGTACTGTACTAAAGGTAAGCGCCAGCTCACTGATGAGTTTTCCGGCGTATGCCTTATTCTCCTTCGTCTCTTTCGGGTGCTTGAACAGCAGCATAACAGCCTTCCCAATACCCGAACGACGCAAGCTTGTCTGCTCCAACTTTGGAAACTGAAACATCCGTTGCAAACAAAAGTATGCAGCGCAGCACGCTACATGTCATGAGGTATACTGACTTGGGAAAGAATCTTCAACAGATTGGAGCGAATCTCTAGTGAAGGTAGACTCTTATCCGGCAGAGGAGCCAACCATTCCTACAATCACATCCATTTATAGTCCGTCCAGCCCCAGCGGGAGTTGCGTCTGGGCCTTTGCCCGTGTCGCGAAAAATAACTCATTCACGAAATTTTCTCCGGGTTTCATTCAATCACGTATGGGCAAAGGCTCAGAGAAAACTCTCGCTGGACGAATAGTACAACAATGTTCGTACTTTCTGACTACAAAACTGCCCCACACAACAATTAGATGGAGGACATGGATAATTCACTTACACTAAGAGCCTCCACTACGCCGCAATCAACGTAAGCTTCCATTAGATCCGCCCTGCAACAAGCAAGAATAGTACAGTGAACTTACGTAGGTTCGAACTGTACACAGGCTTATCTGGTATGTATGAAACAAACACGCAAAAGCCGGACGCGACTCCCTTCAGGCCCCGTTCAGATATGCGCCCAAGTGAATGCGTATATAAGGCCGAGTGCGGCCTCAGACGTGCGTGCGTACTTTCTGAGTTGACTGACGACGTAGGGGAGCATTTTTCGCTTGTTGAGCGCCGGCTGACGCTGCGTGTTCAGAGTGCGATCCTGCTCCGCCGCCTCCTTCATGTGATAGACCAGTTCGCGTATCATGTCATCCGCGTCACTCAGCAAGTCCACAGTGCCGTCTCTGCGTCGACGCTTCCGCTTTCCCCGCTGCTCCAGCCTCTTCTGCTTCAACATCAGCTCGAAATCCCATTCGAAGTCCCTGCAGCACGCCAAACACAACAAACCATGGCACTACTCTACAGCGAAGGAATGACTGATCAACGGAGAAGGCTGAATAGAAGCGTCGTAATTTGCAGCAGATAGCCAACCTCTGACTTCGTTTCTGAAGCGAAGCTCCTACCTGCTCTACTTCGTGAGATTCGTCTGATCATGGGGCATACCACAACAAACAAATAAAGAATAATGGACCATATCAACTCACATGGGTCTCCGTGGCTTTCCCTCTTCGTCTTCCTCGTCCTCCTCATCGGATCCCTTGACAACCTTCGGCTTCTCCGCATCTTCCTAAAGCAACAAAACACATCACCCCGTCCACCTTACGCAGTTCCTGTTCAGAATGATCATATGCGTATGTATGTAAGTACATACAGGACTTCCAACAACCAATGCATACGTACGTACATCGGAGCCAGCTTCGGCGTCGCTTTCGCCGAAAATGTCTGCCATCAGCTCCCCCACTTCGTTCTTCTCCTCATCATCATCCTCATCCTCCTCCCCCGCTCTCTTCTCTTCTCCTCCTACTGCCCTTCAACAACACATACATACATCTACAATGTCGCGAAAGAAAGTGTGAGGTCGTCATGAAATAGAACTAGTGTGTGAAGTATAGAAAGCGACCGCTTACTCTTCGCCGCCAACAGCTGCATCCGCTTTTCCCGTCTCCTGGCTTGCTTCTTCCTCGTCTTCGTCGCTCAGAATCACTCGACTCCTTTCTGCTCGCCCGGACCCAGTCACCGCCTCCTCCTTCTCCTCATCTACAAGCACGTTCATCTTACTTACCAATACAGTGAGTACATTAGTGTATGTACACATCATCGCACAAGGATACACAATCCCTTGCGCTGCTCAACATACAGTAGTCTACCTCGATCGCTGTCTAGCGCGGCTCCTCCCGTGGTATCGCGTCTGGCTCCGACAAGTGAGTCGGCGTCGTCTTCTTCGCTCCGTGGCGAGGAAGAAGAAAGGCAGGAGACGGCAAAAGCGATGCCGCGGCCGAAGCTCGGGTCGCTTCTTCCTCGCCTCGCTCTATTTTCATGGACGAGCCTCACACTTTCTTTCGCGACGTTAGGATGTATGTATGTGTTGTTGAAGGGCAGTAGGGAGGGAGAGAGAAGAGAGCGGGGGGAGGAGGATGAGGATGGTGAGGGGAACGGGGGACTGATGGCGGGACTCGCGCGACGCCGAAGCTGGCTCCGTGTCGTACGATGTATTGGTTGTTGGTAGTATGTACTTACATACATACGCCTGGGTCCTTCTGAACAGGACCCTGGACGCGGGGTGATGTGTTTTTGCTTTAGGAAGATGCGCCGAAGGTTCGAGGGATCCGATGGGGAGGGAGACGAAAAACCGCGGGCCCCTGTGAGTTGATAGGTCCATTATTCTTTATTTGTTTGTTGTGGTATGCCCCATGCAGACGAATCTCACGAAGAGACAGGCAGCCTCCGCCCCTCGGAACGAACGATTCGCTTCTCTGCCCGGCGCCTCTCCGTGAACAACATCTTTCGCTGTAGAGTAGTGCCACATGTTTGTTGTGTTTGGCGTGCCGCAGGGACTTCGAATGGGATTTCGAGCTGATGTTGAAGCAGAAGAGGCTGGAGCAGCGGGGAAAGCGCAAGCGTCGACGCAGAGACGGCACTGTGGACTTGCTGAGTGACGCGGATGACATGATACGCGAACTGGATCTCCACATGAAGGAGGCGGCGGAGCGGATCGCGACTCCTGAACACGCAGCGTGCAGCCCGGCGCTCAACAAGCCCAAAATGCTCCCCTACGTCGTCAGTCAACTCGGAAAGCGCTCCGCGCGCACGTCTGAGGCCGCATATGTACGCATTCACTAGGCCGCATATCTGAACGGGGCCTGAGGGAGTCGTCCTGCAGCTTTTGCGTGTTTGTTTCATACATACCAGGGATAAGCTCCCTGTGGTACAGTTCGAACCTACGTCAGTTCACGATGTCCTACTCTTTCTTGTTGCAGGGCGGATCTAATGGAAGCTTACGTTGATTGCGGCGTAGTGGAGGCTCCTTAGTGTTAAGTGAGATTATCCATGTCCTCCATCTAATTGTTGTGTGGGGCAGTTTTGTAGTCAGAAAGTACGAACATTGTTGTACTATTCGTCCAGCGAGAGTTTTCTCTGAGCCTTTGCCCATACGTGATTGAATGAAACCCGGAGAAAATTTCGTGAATGAGTTATTTTTCGCGACACGGGCAAAGGCCCAGACGCAACTCCCGCTGGGGCTGGACGGACTATAAATGGATGTGATTGTAGGAATGGTTGGCTCCTCTGCCGGATAAGAGTCTACCTTCACTAGAGATTCGCTCCAATCTGTTGAAGATTCTTTCCCAAGTGAGTGTAATCGTAACATGTAGTCTGCTGTACTGCATAGCATACGTTTGTTTGCAACGGATGTTTCAGTTTCCAAAGTTGGAGCAGACAAGCTTGCGTCGTTCGGGTATTGGGAAGGCTGTTATGCTGCTGTTCAAGCACCCGAAAGAGACGAAGGAGAATAAGGCATACGCCGGAAAACTCATCAGTGAGCTGGCGCTACCTACATAGTACAGTGCACTGTGTTCAAGTGCAAGTGTTGGAAGTGGGAGCAGGCATATGTGTTTGTGTGTTAGGCGAGTGGTCTCGGCCCATCTTTGAGTTGGATACGGACTACCGCGCCCTGTCAAAGACGGAGCGTCAGCAGAGGGACTTTGATAATATGCCAGACACGAACAAGAAGCGCCGGTAAGCCTTTTGTGGCATTCTCTGCCAACTGTGCGTATGTACTACTAAAGTGAGAAAGCGCGTAACTCGCTTACTGCAAACACATGCAGTATGTATAGCGGGGAAACTGCACTACTGGGGATAGTCACTACCTACTGTGTTATGAAAGCTTCGAAAAGGAATTTGCTGGCCGGTAGCATTCAATAAATGGATCAACTGGTCAGACCAGAATAAAGAAAGATGGTGAAACTTTTTGCCCCACAACGTTTCGCTCCACTAAACTTGGAGCATTATGCAGGGTGGAACTTAGAACGTTGGGTGAAAACCGCTACTGTGTAAGTGCCCTGTTGTTTGTGTTGTAGTTTGGAAGAGAAGCAGCGGCAGCTCAGGAGCAGGAGGGTGGGAGCAGCAGCAGCAGCAGCAGAGTGCCGGAGTCCGAAGGCGGAAGAGGAGGAGGAGAAGTCCCTGCGTCCCGGAGACAAGGGATGGATCAGGCAGAGCGCGGCGTGCCCCAGCCCCTCCACCAAGGGGGACTTCACGTCGTACGACCCAGTGGAAGGTACCGAAGGGTACGCTCACTCTGCCTGCCTTCTTGCTCATATCATACACTGGCAGTTACCGTACAAGCTGCATGTTGCATGCGCAATAGGCATGCGTGCGTCTACAATGTGCATGATGGTTTATGTCACATCTCTCCAAATATGGCCCTTCCCGCATTCATGCTATTTGTCAACAAAAGTGACTGTTCTAATTCTGCAACTTGTTGACAAATGTGAGTACATATACGTAGTATGTGGTGCCATTGTTGTTTGTGTTACAGAGTGGTGGGAGAAGAAGTCGACTGCGTACGACAAGAAGCTGCGTGAGCTTCGTGATAAAAAAAAAGGCGCCAAACAACAGCACGCAGTCGGGACTCCTCGAAGGCGTGGCCATCTAGAACGATTATTGTGATATTTCGCGCAGGCAGATGTGCAGCTGTCACATGCGGCGTCTCGTTCATTTGTAGTTGCTCCTTGCTTTTCGTATTGTTGAGACATGTGCAGCGGTACCTAACATTTATACGAATAATGGTCTAACGTGTTATTGAGTGCAAAGCTGATGAGAAGCTGTTGGCTTGCTTGCGTTTTGTTCTCTACAAATAAAGCTTGATTGCTCTCTTTTGTTGTCGAATTGTATGAGCCGTAGCCGGTTTATCTTCGGCGTTGCATACTGACTAGACCTTACACCTTACTATTTTTGCTGTCTGTTTGAACAAGGAGGAGGCCCAGTTTTCAAATCAAAAGGTATAGATGGAATGCATCACG
>JASAMW010007723.1:0-14772 GCA_030247985.1 Epsilonema sp. ZAB3_2
AGTGTAAAGATCGCCATATGCGGCGGCATACGTACATACAGTATGTGATGTGTATAGCAGTAGACAGTACCTATGTACGTACCTGCGTACCTACGTAGCTTTGTATTCTGTACATACGTACGTAGGAAACATACTCTGTTCAGTGTGTACAAACGTCACTACCTACATCAATATGCATGCGTGTATGATAGGGGTTAGTAGTGGTAATGGATGTATGACGTACTGCGGGACGGCACACGCGCCGTCCCGCCATTGGCCAATGCAGTGTGTACATAAGAACCGTGAACATACATACGTGTACGTGTTTGCACTTGCACCTCAGTCTTGGTTTTTGGCCTCTCGTAAAGAGGTTGTGTTCTAGTCAGATACGTAAAGAGGGTTGCGGGCACCCGCCATAAAAGCTTCACCTAAAACCCGTCTACCGTACAAATGTACCTACGCAGCTTATGTAAGCTAGTAACGACGACGGAGTAAGCTTCATGCTTCTCCCCTATTGTTCCACGTACAGGGTAACAGTGTCTACGGACTGGCGTTTCGCGCCGTGACGATCTTCCCAAGACTTCCTACCGTACGTATGTACGTACAAGAAGAACCTATGTATTACTATGTACCTACCAAGACTCCGGCATTTCACTCAGCCTACCCCTAAAACAGGGCCGGGATTAGAGCATGTCTAATTAACCATTAACCTCTAGTCAAAACGCTGTAGGAGTCCGTGGCGAAACAAGAACTCCTAAAGTTTAGGAGTCTGAACTTTCTCTAGTAGTTCTTGCTTTATTTTCCGATAATAAAGCAAGAACTACTAGAGGAAATTTTTCCCGGGTTTTTCCGATAATAAAGCAAGAACTACTAGAGAAAGTTCAGACTCCTAAACTTTAGGAGTTCTTGTTTTGCCGCGGACTCCTACAGCGTTTTGACTAGAGGTTAATGGTTAATTAGACATGCTCTAATCCCGGCCCGGCGTGATGGTACGTATGTCGTTATCAACAGCCAGAAACGGTGACGTACGTAAGTATAATAATCAAGTCAGCGCTCCCTGGTTGGAGCAGTCCGGGTTACTGTACTTATTCGAGTGTGGAGTAAGCCGCCAGCCGACCGACAATCCTTCTAGTCACGAGCTCTCCTACCTATCTACGTCATCAGTCGGCGGTTCGACGGCCACCGCAACTCAGCCAAGCACTACTCGCCCGCGGGCTCCGCACTCTTTGGGGGCTGAGCCGGGGAGCCTGACTTGAAATCGTTCGTTCAAGGGAAGACGTCACTAATTTCGGCCTACTTAGGTCAGTAAATCCGTTAAAATCCATCAAGATCAAGTAAAACAGATTCTATCACACAGCAATTCGACTCCAGATTCTCTCACACAGCAAAATCGAATCCAGATTCTATCATACAACACCAAATTGAATCCAGTGACACCAATAATAAACTAGTCAACGTCAAAGCGGGGGACGCCTCGCTGGTATTGGGACCAAAGTTGTATCAACTTCCCAAGCCGAGTGGACCCGTCCACAACTCTAGAGTATAATCGCGGCACAGATCCGCCTATCTAGCGGCACAGACCCGCATCTATCTAGCGCGCATCTATCTAGCGGCACAGACCCGCATCTATTTGGCGGCACCGACCCGCCTCTATCTAGCGGCACAGACCCGCATCTATTGGCGCCCTCTATCTAGCGGCACTCAGACCGCATCTATGAACGGTTGGCGGCACCACAGACCGCATTTCGAAGTTCGGCGGCACCACAGACCGCCGTTTAGCCGGCCAGTTTGTTGTTCAAGTTTATCTATTAAAGAACGCCCATGTACATACACGTAGAGTTCCGTAACATATAAAACGCCCCGATACACGTAGAGTTCAGTAACGTACAAAACACACCGAAACGGTACAAACACCAAAAGCCCAGGTACTACACTGAAGAAAGCAACCACAAGCGTGTACGTACGCAACACACATGTCCACGTGTAAAGGCCATAAACGACGGTCGGAATTGGACTGAAAGCAAAGCTAAATGTACCTAGTAGAGCAAATCGAAAGAAAGGAAAGTCAGGCCGACCAACATGAATTACAACAAGGAACACCAAGCAAATACGATAAAAGTACAAAAAAAAGGAAGCTAAAGATATGTGGAAGATGTACTGTACATATATACAACCGCCTCAAAGGTCGAAGTCCGGCGGTGACGACGGGCGAGGGGACCCGCCGGTCCCCACCGCCTCCCTGTCTTCCGGGTTGACCACGGCCGACAGCCGGGCCACCTCGCGACCCACCCGCTCCAGACCGCCTAAAACACGACAGCCACCATTGTTGAAAATTGCCGGACACTAGACCACGATGGCTGGCAAAGGTACGCTCAGAATAAGCAAAGCACAGTGGTCAGATAGTCGTACGTACCGGCCAGCTCCTGATGGTAACTGAGCGGCTCGAACCGCGGGTCGTGGGCGGCCACCCGCTCAGCCAGGTGGGCCAGCTGACTGCTGGCAGTCGTCCAATAGTCTTAAAATACGCAACAAAAAGAGTCAAGAAAGTACAGTAGTCAAAATCAACAAGCCGAAGTACTGTTCTCTTACGTTCTAGCATCCGAATCCCGAATCGGATTCGGATCAGCGTCTCCTCCGTATCGGCCGGGATTGGAGAGGGAGACGGCGAACTGAGCGCCGGGCTTCCGGCCGGCGACGGCGGTGGAGTACTGCCCGGCGACCCGTCCGCCCCCCGTCATCCTTCGTATCCGCTCCGGCGCCGTCGTCCCCCGCTCCCATCACCTCCTCCTCCTCCTCCCCCGCAAAAACCGCCTTGGCTTGGGCCAGCCAGTCATCCGCGACAGCGCCGCCTGTCGATTTCTTCTTGGAGGGCCCGGGGCCATCTTCATCTTCCGCGGCCGCCGCTCCCCTCTCTAAACATACAACACACTCACCATTATCACATCACAGGGTACTGTACTGCACACAGGCCACCAATTATTGTACTGTTCTGACAAGGGACGGGGCAGGCGCAGAGTCTGTGATACAACAAGCAATAGGAACGTTCACATACAGTGCTGTATTACCGTGCTACCAAACATAGAATATCATACGTACATATACAACACGTTGGTTGGGTCCCATGTAATAATATGGCAGTTTTACGTACGTGCATATAATACCTACCGTATACCCCAGAAGCGAGTAGACAGACAGAGCAAACAAGGGGAAAGTTGGCGGACAAAAATAGAATACAAGCATCCCAAGTGAAAAACAATCTAATCCCAATCTGCCAGCGGAAAGGAGTTACGAAAATAGAACCAAAACGCCCCAAAGCCAAAACAATTTAAGCCCAATCTGCCAGCGGGAATGAAACGTCAGATGCCCAGATCCATGTCACCGTAATCCTGGGTACCTGGCCGGTGCCGCTATCTCCAAACACTAAACCACAAAAGGAACGAAAATTGAGTCGCACACAGCTGCCGAATATTAGCTAGACAGATGACAGACAGGTCGGATTCATCTTCGTTCCCACCGGCGCAAGAACGAAATAGAACCCCAGCTCGGACGACAATGCAAACAGCCGAGTCAAAGAAAGAAATGACGCAACAAACTGATGGCGTGTACATACCTAATACGTGTGGGACGGAAAGATGTCACCGGATAAAAGGCCAAGATTAAGGGAATGAAATTTCAATGGACAGGCTCACCCAAAGGACAGGGGCAGATTGACTTCAAAGACAAAGAGCGGGCCCTGTGAAAGACAAAGGGCGGGCCCTGTGGATGATTGGCGCATCCTGGCCAATCGGAGCCGCAGCTGCAAAGGATTGGCTAGATTGATGACATGCAGCAGGACCACACAGCGACTGCCGATGTAAAAGTCGCGCGCTGACCAGTTCGCGTCACTTCCTTCGAAGTTCCTCATCTCGTCTAGTTGCTCTATATCTTCTCTATCGTCTTTACGACTCTATCTTCTCTACCGTCTCTACAGGTCACTATCGTCCTATCATCTGTAACGTCTCTATCTTCCTATCATCTGTACGACCCTATCTTCCTATCGTCTGCACGACTCCATCTTCCTATCGTCTGTACGTCTCTATCTTCTATCTACAGCTCTCGCTTATCCCTTTTCTACTGTTCGAGGTAATCAAAAACCTAAACCACACACCCACTCCATTACGTACCCACCTAGGCATAGGACAAAAACCTACGCTTAGGTCTTGCTACATTCAAAGCCGCAGTACCACTCAAAAGTCCGCCTAAGTCACACACACTATACATAGGGCGACTAACGCCAGACTAACTCATAACAGTACATAACCTACCGTATCTCTTACCATAAACCCACACTCGCTTCTAAGCAACACAGCAAACAGACGGTTTTTAAAAAAAAAAAAAAAAAAAAAATTTTCAAGAATAATACACCCACTTCTGAAAGCTAAAACAGCCGCGTAATTGAATCCCAAATTTCGCAAAGTACTACATACCTACACTACTTGCTTTTCAAAGATACAGTACACCCCCAACCGACACAAAACAAAAAGCGACCCAAGTACATCAAATACATACGGAACATTCACTAAACCCAATATCACACTCATAGCATACATACCGTACATACATACAGTCCATAAGTACCTACCTAGTACAGTACGTCCCCCCATCCCTATCTACATACTTCCGACGACAACTCCAACAACACTCTCAACGTCAACGGTGACTACGGTACATACAGCAACGTCAATCTGCAATGGCTCACCAAGAAGACAGAAGGGCCCAAATTGTTGGTGGCGCAGGTGCGCCCACAGCACGAGAGGAGCGGGCAGAAAATCGCCAACTCCGAATCGTCATCCAAGACTTGGAGGACCGGCTGCGAAATGAACAGCAGCGACAGCCCGCTCAGCTGCCAGCGCCACCGCTTATTGTGGGTCAGGACGCCGATTTGGCCAGCTTGGGCTACTTTTCAGGGAACGAAGGTGAAAACATTTTCCAGTACCTTGCCCTGTTTGACCAAATGGTAACCCACAAGAACTGGACGGATGACCAGGCACTGCAGGCGCTCCCTGGCCGACTCCGCGGCCATGCACTCAAAGTGTTCTATGGCTTGCGACCGGAAAAGAAGGACACGTAAGAACACATCAAGGAGGCTCTCACGGGGACTTTTGAGCACCTCATGGCGCACAACAAAAAGGCGTTTGAAGAAGTGTGTCAACGACCGGGAGAGCCGGTGCGTCAATATGCTGTGGAGGTGCTGGCCAAATTCATGGATGCTCACCCCCGAGAGGACGTACATACAGTCGAAAACGATGCAATGTTATGTGAAGCGTTCTTAAATGGCTTGCTTCCTTCACTTTCGGCCAGAATAAACAGCGCCGCCCTGATGACTGGACGCTGGAAGGCCGACAATTTCGAAGAAGCAGTGGACAGCGTGGCCCAGGTGGAAAAGAACTTCCAGCGAGCGCAAGAAGTAGCTCAGCTCAAGGAAATAAGAACCCAAGATCTCGAAGATTACTACCAAAACAAAGATAAAGGAAAGAAGACAGAGGGAAAGCGCGAGCCCTCTTGGGTGCAATCAATCACCAAGGAATTGAGGGAGGCTCTAGAAGGGAAAAAGGAACAACGGGAACGCGACAAAGAACAGCAGGAGCTCCGCGCAGTTCTGCGGGCGCTGAAGGACGAAACAAAAGGAGAGGAACCAAAGACCAAAGTTCAGGAGGACACACAGAACTTTCAACGTTTGGAAAGGGCCGTGATGGGTGGCTTCCAGATGTTGGCGGCGAAAAGCGACAAGAATGAAGTTCCTCGCCCCCGAAACGGCAACAACTACCGCAACAACCATAACAACCGCAACAACAACAACCGCAACAACAACTACAACAACTCCAGCGGCAACTATCTGACTTGTTTCGCTTGCGGTGGTTATGGCCATCGCCGCGACGCTTGCCCAGCGCGGATGGTCACCTGTCGCAACTGCGGTCGTACCGGACACAAGACGGAGGCATGCTTCGCGCCTCCCAACGTCCAACGTCCACCACTCGGACCCCCACAGCGACATATGTACTGTCGGATCCATGACAGCACCACCCACAACACCAACGAATGTCGCACTCGACCTCAACCCCCACCTCATCCTCAGCCTCCACCCCGCCCCGCATACACAAACACATACACCAACAGGGGAAATGGCCAAAGTACATACGCTAATAGAGGGAACGGCCAAAGGGGTACGGTAGGCATGGTAGACACAATACCAGAGCAGGAAGAACAGGAGGGGGATGAAGTAAACAATCTGCACGAATTCCTCTCGGCACAGGAACGCTACCAATTGGCAGAAGAGTGCCAGAAAGACGGTTGGGTATGCACCATTGTTACAGACATGGATCTCACTTCAATCAGTCCAGCCGAAGCTGCGCAGTTTGCGGATCTCGCAGGAGAGAGCTACCTGGGCCAGGTGACAGCGACCCCACAACCGGCGCCGATCAAGCCCAACACGGCCACCGCCACTACAGCACCCGAGACGCGGCCATCTAAAATTCGGTCGTTCCGGCCGGAGCCGCACATGCTATTCAAAATACCCAAGCAGCGCTCAGAAGTGCTTCGGGCGGCCCCCGCGCCAGCGCCGGCACCAGCACCGGAGCCCCAGGAGACCAGGGAGGCCAGGGTGCTGGCAAAGAAGGCCCAGCTGCTGGAGGAGGAGAAGCAAGTCCTCCAAGAGCTGCTGAGGCAGGAGACCTTAACGGTCGACACTCAGCGGCAGCGGCTGGCTTTGCTTGCCAGTCGTCTGGAAGAGACGGAGGCGGCTGCGGCCGAGGTACCCGCTCTCGTCCGGGAGCTGGAATATCGGCGAGAGGCGGGTGCCCGCTACCAGAAGAGCCTCCGCCACTGCGAGCGGGAGCACACGAAGCTGCTGGAGCAGGATCAGGAGCTTCAGGAGCGCAGGCAGGCGGCCGAGCGCCACGAGATCGAGCTGGAAGTGGCGCTCGAGGCGAGGGATGAGTGGAAACGGAAGTATGACGCCCTCGTCGCCATAGCCACTCCAGCCGCGGAGGAACCGGCCAACCGCCGCCGCCAGCCGCTCCTGCCCGTGCCACGCCCGTTCTTGTGGATGACGGCCCTCCTGATGGTCGCGGCGACAGCAGCGGGATCTCCACTCCTCTGTCAGACCCGTGAGGGTAAGCAATTGTTTACTCTACCTTCACGTATGCATTGTATACAGCCCCAATCCTCAAACAAAGCGCGTCTCAACCCCCGCACCGTAGCCCTATTCAAAAGAAACCACATCCAATACCGCTCCCCTGCCTATGTATGCAAAGAAATACAGACAACAGTACGTAGCATAACTTGGTTCTTTAATGATGAACATGAACGCACAGTAACTAAGACGCAACTTCCCACAAGCGAAACCACCTGCAATCAAATGCAGCATTGGCGCAAAAGCCCCCATGGAGAACTGCGACAGTTGGGAGATGTCTGGAGAACCACCAATGAGCCCGACTGGACCTACCCTGGAGGTGGCTTTTCATGCTGCTACTGGAAAACCTCAACAGCCATAAACGCCTATCTCTATGACGCAATGGTGTACATACGCCATGGAGAAAAGGAGATGCAGAGCACCGCTGGAGATGTGCGCCATTGCCCGTATGAAAAGGGACGCTGCCTGCTCAAGGATGGCACCTACCTGAAGTGGACACCAGACCAGCAGGCCCACTGTGAATTTCTACCCTGGAAGACACTAGGGGGAAAAATGAAAGGCACTAGCTGGTTAGCAGATGATGGCAATCTCGCCCTAACTCAATCACAAGGGTTGTACACCACAGACTGCCAGGGAAGGACCATCAGAATGAGTGACCAAGGGTTGGCGTTCAAGTTCATTGGAATGCATGGCCGACACAAACGAACAAGAAGAGGAAAACGCTCAAGTGATGGAGGCTTAGTGTCAAGCGCACAACTCGCAGCTAACCTTCAGGCCCTCGAAATGATTACACAGGAGAATCTGGACTTCGCCTTCACGCATGCAATGGCCGAAACATGCAGGGCAATGCGCACCACTGTTTCTGTACTAAAAGCAAGCATACTAGCTAATCCTACACTAACTATGCGACAACTACTACTTAGGCGAGATTTGATAGCCCAATCCGGGGGAGAAGCAATAGAAGTTTGGCCCTGTCAGGAGCTAAAACCCGGACACTATCACTTTCTCCCTATGAATGGAAGTTGCACTGCAGATATCCCCATTGAGTTTGTTGCCAATAATCAAACACACCAAGGATTCATGAATCCACGCACTAACATCATCACCCAAATCTCACACCCCATAGATTGTGCTTTAGCGAGGGAAATTCCCATCGCTCTGGCCAATCAAACGCTGCTAATTCAAACCCAAACAGCTAAAATAAGGTCAGCCGACCACCTAACACCACTACAACTAGTCAACATGAACACAACAGCCGTTCTCCCATTCAAAAATACAGTCTTTCATGAAATTCTGATCTACAATTGGTCTGATCTGCAAACGACCCTGAGTCTTAACGATTTGATGGGGTCTTTACAAGCTCAGCGTCAGCTGTGGACAGAGTTGGGAGTGCACAATCCAGAAAACCCAGCCATCGGGGCAAAACAGCTGCTGTCAACTGTGGAAGGTGGATACTTGGGCTTTCTCATGGGCCTCAGCTTCGACCCCTGGAAGGTGTGGCTGACTGCCACCGCGATCATAGCTTGGCTAGCTGCTCTCAGCTACTGCTGCTGTCCGTCACTTTTGGCCAGAAACCAGCGATCTCAAACGGTCATCAGCCACCTACACGAAACCTTCCTCTCACGGCAACGGCGGCCTAATGTACCTCACAATATTCTAGAGATGGAGATGCAAACCGCGCCTGTACAGCTAATTACCAAACAGACCCAACCCAACCACCCCATGATTACTGAAACAGCCCACATCGAACCCGCCCCCTACAGTACTCCCACCATAGAAGAAATAGTTACCAATACCACGGCAGAATCAGCCGCATTCATAAATCTACCATCCTACAGCAATAACGCAACCAAGACCACCTTCAGACGTGCCCATCCCAACCGACAAACGTACTCACACCCCTGGGAAATGGGCAAGAAAAAGGAGGCCATAGTTGCCACGGTCACTTGCGACATCAACAGAGAAAATCAGCATACCGTTCTGATGACGCCGTTTGTGAGCTGCTTTGTCCGCTGCTTCCTGCTCTCTGCCCTGCTCTCTTTTCTGCTCTCTGTCCATTTTCTTGCGACTGAAACAATCAAAACAATACACAAAATAACACACAAGCTACATACATGGTACAAAACCGGCATGTACATAACAGTCAAAGACGGGTTCGTGTACAACGCAGTAGGCAATCAGAAGGAAGATGGGGGGACCCCTGGGATAATATGCGCACAGGTACAAGGAGTGCCAACCAAAGTTCTCATGGACACTGGAGCTACTGTATGCCTCATCAACACTGAGCTAGCTAGGCGATTGAGGGTGACTTTTGAAAAACCGCACACAACCATTCGTGGGGTCTCAGGACGAACAGTGGATAATGTCGCCTCAGCACGTCTATCAGTCAGGATCGGAGGAAGACAAGTGCAGCAGATTCCATGTGGTCAGAGAATCGCCTCACCCCTGCATCATTGGAACCGATTTCATGCGAAAACTGGGCAAGGTAGAGTTCGACTTCGTCAACCACACCTTCAGATTTGAAGGAGGAAAAGTCTTGCCCTTTCAAGTGGAAGAGGAAGAAAGATACAGGGTACATGCAACCAAAACAATTCAAGTGCCAAAATGGAGCGAAGCTCTCATACCCGCAGCCTTGGAGGATGGACCACTGGGAAATTGCCATCTCATGGTAGAACCCAATGGTGGACTGACAGAAATTGCTGGACTGTTTGTGGCCCGCACACTACACAACTACCCCACACAGGAATTTCTGGTCCGCGTGCTCAATCCTAACCCATCCGAAATCCTCATCTATGAAGGACAAACGTTGGGCATGGCTGTCAATGTTTACGCTCCAGAGACTGTGGCTGCAGTTCATGCAGTGGACCGAAGCATGATGGGCTCACAGGAGAAGAAGCTGGGCCATCCAGCCCTGGACAAGATAGACTTATCACACCTAAGTCTGGAAAGACAGCTGCAAGGCAAGCGATTCCTGGAGAAGCATCAGGATATTTTTGCAGCTCACGATTATGACTTGGGCTGTACTGACACCACTACACACCACATCGACACGGGAACTGAACCCCCTTTTCGCTGCGCACCATATCGACTGCCAGTGGCCTACCGCGAAGCAGTGCAGCACCAGCTGGACATGATGGAACAGCATGGCATCATCAGAAAATCCACCAGTCCATACTCCAGTAGCTTGGTGGTGGTACGAAAGCCCAATGGACAGCTGCGGCTCTGCGGGGACTACCGCAAGCTTAATCTCTGCACTCGAGCGCCACAGCCTTTGATGCCACGCCAGGATGAGCTGATCGAGACGCTGGGAAAGGCAAGATGGTTTACAACCATTGATCTGGCTTCAGGGTTCTGGCAAATCAAGTTGGATGAGGAGTCCATTCCAAAAACCGCGTTTTCGACAATGGGCCAGCAATATGAATTCCTGCGCATGCCTTTTGGACTTGTGGGAAGCCCCAAGTCCACGGACATTCGTCTCCTTGATGGCCACCTGCCTCCAGCATTTGGCCTTCCAGTCCGCCCTTCCCTACATGGACGATTGCCTGGTCTACACTCGCGGTTCATATGAACAGCACCTACAAGACGTTGGAGCTGTATTTGATGCACTACGTCGGCACAATCTCAAAGTGAAACCGGAAAAATGCCACATGGCGCGAAAAGAAATCAGCTTTCTGGGTTTGGTGGTTTCCAGAAACGGCATCACTCCCAACCCCAAGAAAGTGGAGGCCATCATGAAACTCCAAGCCCCCACCAGTCCCACAGAGGTTAGACAATTTCTGGGCATGGCAAACTTCTACAGAAAATTCATAGAAAACTTCTCACTCATAGCCGACCCACTACACAAACTAACGAGCAAACACACCAAATTTGCATGGACCGACGCCGCACAGAAAGCGTTTGACACTCTAAAAGACAGACTGACCACCGCGCCTCTGCTAGCTTACCCCGATTTCTCACGCCCCTTTCTGCTAGCATGCGATGCAAGCGACAAAGGCCTAGGCGCTGTACTCAGTCAGGAAGACGAGAATGGACAGGTGAGGCCACTACAGTATGCCTCTCGACCCTTAATAAAGGCGGAAAGGGCCTACGCTACAGTGGAGAAGGAATGCCTATGCTTGGTCTGGGCAGCCACAAAGTACAAGGCGCTGCTGCTAGGACACAAGTTCAAAATTACCACCGATCACAGAGGCCTACAGTACTTGTTCAAAAACAAGGGCAAGAACGACCGACTGCAACGCTGGTCCATCTTTCTCTCACAGTTCGATATAGAGGGAATCAAGCACGTGTCCGGAACGCAAAATGGACCTGCCGACGCCCTATCGCGAGCTCCAATTGAGACGCAAGAAACGGAAACCTTCGACGACGCAATGTGCCTCCAATACCCCGCGATCTTGGACCCCCCAGCATCTGAAGGACAAATCACGACAGCCCACCCGCCTGGACAGTTTGGACAAGGAATCGACACTCCTAGACCCTCAGAAGAGAGGGGGAGGGATTTAGCAATGGGAGAGACAGAGACGGGAAAAGAAGACTGGCACTTGGCGGTGGAAGAGAAGAAAGACAAAGAAAATTGGTACTTAGCCTTGGAGGAGAGAGAGGAGGAAAAACAAGGAAAAGTACGTGGGGGGTTACAAACCAAAAACAAGGAGGAGAGCGTCGCCGTCGTTTTTGCGGAAAAACAGAAAAATCCCCAAGAAACACATAACATCACACAATACCCCGCTAATCCTAGTGGTCAACACGAGTTGGCTCAGAAAAACATTAGCGAAATTCGAGGCCAGCAAGAGACACACAGTGTACACACCTATGTACATACCGTTATGGACAATAACCGATACAGTAATCCTACTCAATCCCCACTGGACCTGGCAGACAAGCTGCACAATATTCGGCAACTTCAAAAGGAAGACGCCGATTTCGGCCGCCTAATTGCCTACTGGAATGGCAGAGGCTTACCGGTGGATGAAGGAGAAGCCGCCAAGGTCCGGATGGATGCGGAGAAATCCGTGTTGATTGACGGAGTACTGTATTTCGATCAGGAGCAGCATCGAGCCTTGGACCTCGATTTCCCTCTGCGTTTGGCACTTCCCGCCCAGTTGAGACCAGACGCCATTGACTTTCTGCATGGTGATGTCTTCGCAGGTCACTTGGGATTTCGAAAAACATGGCCGCGCATAGCTGCAAGATTCTACTGGCCAACATTGCGAGCAGACGTCAAAGCACACTGCAATACATGCCATACATGCCAAACACGCAAGGGGGTAAAACTGCAAAAACGCAGCCCTTTAGCTCAGGCTCCACCACCCACCAGGCCATTCCAGCGCCTTCACATGGATTTTGTGGGTCCCATCCATACGTCCATTGACGGATACCGCTGGATACTGGTGTGTACGGACGCGGCCACCAAATGGCCGGAGGCGTTCGCTCTGAAGGACGCCACAGCTGAAGAAGTGGCCCGCATTTTCCTGTCCCAGATCGTGTGCAGGTACGGCGCACCGGAGGAACTGTACACGGATAGGGGCACGAATTTTCTGGCGGCTGTCGTCAAAGCGGTGTGTAGCATGTGCAAAACACGCAGGAGGGTGACATGCGCCTACTCGCCACAAACAAACGGGGCATGCGAGAATTTTAACAAAACACTCATAAACATGCTCGCCGCCTACACCAACACAGGACAGGACGATTGGCCAGCATTCATAGACTACTGCCTCTTCGCCTACCGTACTGCAGTACACGCCAGCACTGACTATACGCCGGCCCAGCTGCTCTTCGGGCGGAACTTGCGGCTTCCGGCAGACACCGTCTTCGCTCAGCAAAGGCAGTTCAACTTCGTGCTGGATGAGGATCTGGTGCGGCTGGCACAGAACTGGTTCACGGAAGCGAGGGAATATGCGCATCGGAACAACTTAAAGGCACAGGACAGGCAAAAAGAACAGTATGACAAGAAAGTCAAGTTAGTCAAATATCAGGTGGGACAGCAAGTCTACCTGTACACCCCAATACAACGCAAAGGACTTTCACACAAGTTTTTCCACCACTTCACGGGGCCGTACGTTATCCTCAAGGTGCACTTGCCCCGTCTTCATCTTCGTCTATTGGAAAATCCCAACGCCCTGTCCTTTTGGGCGCATTCAACTCGCGTGAAACCCTCACATCTGCCGCAACTCCACGTCCACATTCCCACAAACACAGGCGAGGGCGAAACGGACATGACGGAAACACAAGTCGGCGGTGATTCACAAAACACGGATAATACACACTCAGAAAACACGGGACATCCGCAAGGACAAACGGGGGAGACCCAGAGGCGCCCTAACACTAGCGCCCCACCGCCGCCTCCTCCGCGCTATCAGCTCAGGTCCCGAGTTGTTTTCTGTTGTAGCGGCCACCCAGGCGAACAGAGGGGCGCCGCGAGCCCCGACGACGGAGCAGGGGCAACGGTTCGGGCGGCTCTTTGCCCGGGCGGCCACGGGGGCGGGCATCCGCGTCCGCAAGTAGAAGCAGACGACCCCGGCTGCTGAAAGGCTGAAGACACCGGTGCTGTAAAGGCATGAAAAGGTGCATTTAGGTAATCGTAGGTGAGCGCCGCAGGGCTTAGTTAATTGTAGGACTATTTCTTTTTGGGTTAAAATTGAGCTGCACTTAGGTAATTGTAGGTGCACTTATCGTAATTAAAATTTAGGTAATCGTAGGGTGAGCCTCTCCCACCATCTTATTTCGAGGACGAAATAACGTCCAAACGGGGGAGAGTGTAAAGATCGCCATATGCGGCGGCATACGTACATACAGTATGTGATGTGTATAGCAGTAGACAGTACCTATGTACGTACCTGCGTACCTACGTAGCTTTGTATTCTGTACATACGTACGTAGGAAACATACTCTGTTCAGTGTGTACAAACGTCACTACCTACATCAATATGCATGCGTGTATGATAGGGGTTAGTAGTGGTAATGGATGTATGACGTACTGCGGGACGGCACACGCGCCGTCCCGCCATTGGCCAATGCAGTGTGTACATAAGAACCGTGAACATACATACGTGTACGTGTTTGCACTTGCACCTCAGTCTTGGTTTTTGGCCTCTCGTAAAGAGGTTGTGTTCTAGTCAGATACGTAAAGAGGGTTGCGGGCACCCGCCATAAAAGCTTCACCTAAAACCCGTCTACCGTACAAATGTACCTACGCAGCTTATGTAAGCTAGTAACGACGACGGAGTAAGCTTCATGCTTCTCCCCTATTGTTCCACGTACAGGGTAACAGTGTCTACGGACTGGCGTTTCGCGCCGTGACGATCTTCCCAAGACTTCCTACCGTACGTATGTACGTACAAGAAGAACCTATGTATTACTATGTACCTACCAAGACTCCGGCATTTCACTCAGCCTACGTATGTCGTTATCAACAGCCAGAAACGGTGACGTACGTAAGTATAATAATCAAGTCAGCGCTCCCTGGTTGGAGCAGTCCGGGTTACTGTACTTATTCGAGTGTGGAGTAAGCCGCCAGCCGACCGACAATCCTTCTAGTCACGAGCTCTCCTACCTATCTACGTCATCAGTCGGCGGTTCGACGGCCACCGCAACTCAGCCAAGCACTACTCGCCCGCGGGCTCCACACA
>JASAMW010007724.1:0-71551 GCA_030247985.1 Epsilonema sp. ZAB3_2
TCACTGGAGGACAAGAATTCTTGCCATTCCACAAACTCAATGCCCAGTCTGGTAGCAGCTGTAAAAAAATACGTTCACTATAAAAGATAAGAGCTCACGTGTTTTCAAGAACCAGTGGCCCGTTACAGCTTCGCAGTAAAAGCAGATCTGGCAACCCTGCTGTGTACTGTAGATATGGAAACTTATTTATGTATCTAATCTGGCAACCATTTTGGACGATTGGCAAAAAAGTTGCACATCTGGCAACCCTTTCACAGAGTTGGCAACCCTATCGCATCACAGATTTGGGAACCCTTTTTCGCGCATTAGCAATCTGGCAGCCCTTTTGCAGACCTGGCAACCCTTTGGCACATCTCCCGCTTAGTCTCATGTGCACTTTCGGGTGCGACCATTTGCAAACACTGGCTGGAAAAAATGCGGCATTTAGTTTCTGTGTACTCTTAGTACTAAAATATCGATTATTGGTGATCGGTTGATCAGATCAAAAATCGTTTTGGTTTCGGTTTGCTTTTTCTGTTGCAAAGTTTGATTATTTTACCCGGTCGTGTGGAAGACGAAGAAAAGTAACTGCAGCCTGTAGCTGTTAGCACTAAAATATCGATTATCGATCGATTATTGGTGATCACAAATCGAAGGCCTTCCTGGCGCCCTCGAGGGCATAAGCTCATTGAAGAGCCCTGGATGGACGCTGTAGCTGCAAAATTGAGTGAGTGTGAGCGAATCTGCGCGCTTTTACAGGGTGTCTCACGTAAACCTACCTAACGACTCAGCCTTATAACTTCCGTACTACAGTAGATATCAAGCTGAAATTTTGTCCCCAGAAACCCAAGAATATACCATACTTTGTGGCAAAATTTGAGCCAGGTAGGTCAAGTAGGGATGAAATTACGAGCTTGCGAAGTTGCGACCACTTTTTTCAACATTTTGAAATCAGTGGTGCCACTATTGACCTCGACAGACCCTTGAACGCTGTTATGGGTGGTAAATCGCCTGTATTTTTGAATCCTTTGTGTTCTGGACTGTGGTAATGTTCAGCCATTGTTGTTTCGCCTTATTTCCTCGTTGGATAAGCTGCTTGACCATGCTGAGCAGAAGGTTCTTATCTCAAAGCCATGCTCAGTGCGGAAAATGATAAAAACAGGGTCCAAAATGTCTAAGCCTGTAATTTCGTTCGCTGTGGGCCTATTTGGTTCAAATTTTGCCACATAGTATGGTATATTCTTGGGTTTCTGGGGACAAAATTTCAGCTTGATATCTACTGTAGTATGGAAGTTATAAGGCTGAGTCGTTGGGTAGGTCTACGTGAGACACCCTGTAGTACTAAAATATCGATTATCGATCGATTATTGGTGATCGGCTGATCAGATCAAAAATCGCTGGCCTTTTTGGCGTTCTCGGGGCCATAAGCTCTCCAAAGAGACATGGATGGATGCTGTAGCTGCAAAATTGAGCGAGTTATGAGTGAATCAGCGCGCTTTTAGTACTAAAATATCGATTAGCGATCGATTATTGGTGATCGGCTGATCGGATCAAAAATCGAAGGCCTTCTGGCCGCCCTCGGGGTCATAAGCTTTCGAATGAGCCATTGGCTGACGCTGTAGCTGCAAAACTGAGCGAGTGTATAGCATCACACACAGACAGACATCAGCCCTATTTGTTAGTAGATAACTCGCCATTCCCATAAACGTAGAGTAGAATATTTACAACCGCATGCAAACAAACCTTCGGGCCTAGTTGACGGGTTGTAATACTGGATTTTCCTCGGTTGAAATGGCAACAGTTTTTCAGCAACTGATAAGCCGATGCGACCCAAACCCAAGATGCCAACCGTAGAGCCTTTGATACCTTTGCCCAGCATCCACATTGGGCCCCAAGTGCCCCAAGTACCACTAAAACAGCATTTCTCAACAATCCTATATTGTCGGTGTGAGGAACTGCAGAATATCAATGTCATCGGAGGATATTCGTGAATGGTCCCGCATCTTGAGAGCACAGACTCACCTATGAACTGCACGATTTGCTTCAATCAGCCTGCGGGCAGTGCAAAGAAGCAAGGACACAGTCAGCTCAGCCGTAGCTTCCGTTAGTACCTCAGGCGTGTATCCGAGTTTCAAACATCTGTGACATTCAATCATCTGACATGCTGGGAACTATGAGGGAAATCCGGCCATAAAATCCGGTCGCCTAAGTTTCATCAGGGCTATAGAGCTCAGCAACCAGAATGGAGCGATTGAGACATCAATCGATTCCTTGAACTCTCCCCTTTCAAATGAGCTATTTGGTTCTTGCTGAAACAGTAAGTTTACAGGAGCTTACACATGGCCGAGTTTACCCTACAGTACCCTACTGTATGATCCGACTTTCGACATACAGTATGTATTTTATGTATCTGACAAAGTCGCGATCATTGCACCTCAACTCATTTGAATTGGCGCAGTTATCAAAGATCAAGAGTTACCGTTTTCGGCACGCAGCCAAATCCAAATGATCATATCCCACTGACATTGTTGCCACCACCTTCAGTCTCTGAGCTAACAACACCAGAAAAATCTGTCTTGTACAGTATTTTAATAGGGTATGTACCTTCATTGCTGTACTACCGGTGCATGCATAGCCTCATGGGGTTATGCAAAAATTGAAAAGTCCTATCCTATATGAGGCAATGCCTTGGGGGCTGGCAGGGGCTATGCATTGCATATTTATATGTTTTGTATATGGGGATATGCATTGGGGGGAGGCTATGCATTTATTAAATACGGTACCTTGCTGAAGCAGCTCTTCGTCAATTTTGTCTGTTAACAGGCAAAACAATGCGTCACAGTCATGGACGCCTTTTTCCAGCTCAGGTCTGGGTATAGGCACGTCGCTCTTCCACTGCGCCACCTCAAATCTTCAATAATGCACTAGACAGACACTACCTAGTTTGGAAATACGGTACCCAACCACACCATTTGAGAATTTGTTGCATCCAAGCATAAGTTGCATGGTCATGGCCCAGCTCCAAAGCATCAGTTTCGTCTTGTCGTTTGGATAGCCACATCAACGTGCTCTAGGATGCAACCAATCCCTCATTAAGAAACTGTACGCGCTAGTGTTGTTCAACAGTAAAGTACTTTACCGTTTACCGCGGTACTCTCAGCAATTTGGTTGGCGGTACAGTACTTTTTACCGTCCTAAGCCGGCGGTAAAATTTTGGCGGTACTTTTTACCGCCACCTTGCTTGAAGGTACCGTCGAAAAAGTAAAACGGTAAAAAAGTACCGTTTTACCGTACCGTGGCACCAAACAGACGCTACTTTTTACTTTACCGTTTTACCGCGGTACTTTCTACCGTGGTACAGCAAATGACATCAGCAGCATAGCAATATGTGAATCATTGGGTTATGGTAGTGCGCACATTTTCCTTGAAACTTCCATGAAATTCTGAGAAAATACTTACATCCCCCTCCGCATAGACACACCGAAAAAATCCGGGCGCTGTCTATGCGCCGCCTGCTAGCGCGGCGCGCGCGCGTAGACAGTTGCGAAAGAAGCGTATGCGGAGGGGGGATGTAAGTATTTTCTCAGGATTTGAGGGTTAGCTCCAGATTTACGAATAAGCAGGCTAAAAAACGAATTATTCTCCACTAATTTGATCAAGAGTACATAGAACAAAAGTATCAGCCTTAAAGGGGAACTTTGCGCGGAAAATTCGGGGTAAGGCCACACACATCATTAGATAGAGCATAAAAAATGCTGCAAAACGCACCAAGTCCCATCCCTGTACGTTGCGTCGTTCTTGAGTTATAGACTTCAACTGATCTGTGAACGGGAAACTCAGCTTGAGAGCACGTAGCTCGCTAACCATTGCACCGATCGGAATAATTTTGCTACCATCGTGTGCTCCGTTTGGCGTTCTACCTTTTTGTTGTATAAAGTTTTGCTGTATCTTCACTGTCTGTGGCATAAGAAGCCCCAAAACAGGTGTCCTTGCGCAGTTTAGCACACATTTCGTCCACGTCCACATCATGGACGAAATGTGTGCTAAACTGCGCAAGGACACCTGTTTTTGGGCTTCCCATTCCACAGGCAGTGAAGATACAGCGAAACTTTATACAACAAAAAGGTAGAACGTCAAACGGAGCACACGGTGGTAGCAAAATTATTCCGATCGGTGCAATGGTTAGCGAGCTACCTGCTCTCAAGCTGAGTTTCCCGTTCACAGATCAGTTGAAGCCTATAACTCAAGAACGACGCAACGTAGAGGAATGGGACTTGGTGCGTTTTGCAGCATTTTTTATGCTCTATCTAATGATCAGTGCAGGCTTACCTCGAACTTTCCGCCCAAAGTTCCCCTTTAAAATACCAAGCTCACAGAAAGCAAAGCCAAAAACTCAATAGAAAAGGCATAAAGTATTGAAACACCAGTCAAAATTTTTTTACTGTATTTTTACCGTTTTACCGCCAGATGATCCAAGAAAGTACCGCGGTAACAATTTTTGGACGGTAAAATTACCGCGCGGTAATTTTACCGTCCAGTACTCGCGGTAATTTTACCTTACCTTACCGTTTCAGTACTTTTGAAAAGTTGACAACACTATAACGCGACATAATATAATTCTAGGACACGCTGACACCAGAGTTATTTATTACACGGATACAATACAACAACCTTTGCTTCAACAAATCCAGGGCCGGAGATGGAACGTTTCTTGTTACGAACACCTTTGGTCTGCGAACGGAGGACGACGTCGCCGTACTTGCTGCTGTGGTCAAACCAATCTTTTCGGCCATCACAGCTGAACTGGTCACTACACTAATTCTGCTTCTGATCATTTACTCTGCAATACATGAAATGAAAATGCTGATGACTAGCAAGGTAGCAAAGTGCTGTAGCTAGTAGTATAGTCTGGCCAATAGCAGTTGGCACCTGGACTCAAGGCGAGTTGCATAGTTTGCATGTACTTCTGCAAAATAGGAGTACATGAAGCGTGGACAGAAATCCGCATTTGTAAATTCTATTTTACGCAATGCGCCTTGAGTTCAGGTGCCAACTGCTATTGGCCAGACTATAGTAATGTCGCATGACAGTTTGGATTGGATCTGACCGCTTGGTGTCCACGTCCAGCTCCTCGTACTGTCCCACTACCGTGACCAGTATATCGCACGTTTAGTACGAAACGAATGTAGGCCTACTGTACGTACACTGCACCGTCACATGGTATTTTCTTATCCTTCTTGTCCTAATCACGAGAAAGCTCATTGCTATTTTTTGAATAGTTTCAAGGAACGCAGACCGTGCGCTCATTCATTACCATCCCTCAAGTCATAATTTCTGTTTTCATTACGCTTGAGCTTGAGAGGTACTATACGGCAGTTTTGTCTGTGTAAAAAGTAGCCCATAGCTTCAGAAAAAATCTCATTTGGCTCCAATCGATTTATTATGTACCTTTCCAATCTCCATTCTCATGCAAGCGCAAGTTACTGTAGTGTGGGTGTGTAGTATCATAGCATCAAGCATCCAGCCAGAGTGCGAAATAAACAAGCAGCTTATAAAAAGGCAACCATTCTAGGTGTGAGTGGAGGAGTCTGAAGGGCTGATATTAATGATTAGCAGCCGTTTGTCCTGAGGGCCAAACAGGAGTGAAGCCCTTACAATTAGCAGTACGTAGAGGCTGGTGTGCTGTCTTTTGGAAGTAGAGATGCTGTCTGAGCGGCAGATATTAATGATTACCAGCCGTTTGTCCTGAGGGCCAAACAGGAGTGAAGCCCTTACAAGTAGCAGTATGTAAGGGCTGATAAATGGTAGTAGAAGAGGATGCGTGCGGTATGGAATGGAGAGTTGAGTTTTGAAGTTGTATTTTCGGATGGGGAATTTTCGGACACATGTCTGACCTCAATGTGCATGCACGCACAGCGACATTTACTGTATTACATATGAATGTACTGTAGACTACGTATGTAGGAAAGACGGTAAAATTCGGACGTTAAAATTTTCGGACAGAATTTTTTATCCGAAAATTTCCACCGTCCAAAAATTTCATCGTTTACAGTAATAGATCGGGCCCGTGGGTCAAGTAGGGTTGCAGCATGCAGCAGTGAAAAACCTTTGGGTCCCCCAGGCAGATGCGGATGGGTAGAGCAGGTTTGTATCAAGAGAAAAACGGTGGGCAAAATCGGAAGTACGGTATCAGGGGACACAGCACCATATTGGTCACATATTCACAGTTTCGTTGACATGAACACTTCACGCTAGCAATCTAAACATGAGCCTGTGAACTGCTCTGCAACTGAAGGTGTTGTTGCTTTTGTGCACGTTTTTCAGTTTCGTTGACTCTAAGATTTTTAGCAATACGTACTGCACATGGAAATATACTGTACATACAAAAAATTCGTACGGTAAAATTTTCGGACAGAATTTTTTGTTCGGATTTTCCGAAAATTTCCTTCTTCCGAAAATTTCCCCGTTTACAGTAATAGATCGGGCCCGTGGGTCCAGAAATGAATCTATTGTACAGCTATCAGTACTGTATCTGCTGCAGAACTTCTTTTCAAAATTACCTGCTTTTTCTCTCCTGCCATTTGAGATGTTCTTCTTCCACAGCATTCCAGGCATTGTTTTATTGAATCGCTCTTGAACACGCACTCCTTCCAAAAGAGAGTTCTCCTTTTGAATTGCTGTTGAAGATACGATCCTTTCAGAAGAAAATCATTCCCTTTCTCACTGACTATGCACAATTTTTCCCCTGTGATTCTTCAATGCAATAGCGCCGCCGCTCAGCAACAGAGCAAAAGCACAAAATAACTCTAGTCTGTGACGTGTCTCAATTTTCGTCGCATTTTTATTTTTCGTATGCAAATTCCACTCTTTAACACACTGTTCTTTTCATGTAAATTATTTTTGGCTCTACTGTCGACATTTCCTATGCAAATTACTCTCCAGACCACATGTTTTTTCTCTTCGCCTTGCATGCAAATTAGTCCCTCTGAGCTCAACTACTTATCCTGTGTTTTCGTCTTTTGCCCAGTTCGTCGCGATGGTGTAGGCGATAGAGCTTTCGTCTTCTACTCCTACGGGGAGCCGGTGTGAGATTCGAACCCGGCGCCGCCCAAATTTTTCCCTAATTTTCAAGAACACCTAAAACTTCTAAACGTCAACGAAACTTTAGGTTCTCCAAAACGTCAACGAAACTTCATCATGGGGCGTATCGCCGCCACATACGTAGGATCGCCAAATTGAGAATTTGAAATTTGTCCTATACCTACACAGTACGTAACCCTATCCTACAGCATACTACGTAGGGTCCCTATACCCGTATGATTAAGGCAACTCAACGTGGTAGCCCTTACGGCGAGGCCGTAAGGGCAAAAACCGATCGTCTTTGAGTCATACATCAGCAGAATGGACACGTCATTGATTGAAGTGCATGCGGCACTGTTGCACTGGTACTTAACGCAGAATCCCGGTCCATAAAATGATTTCGAACAAGCAAAGGTAAACAAAATTTTATTTTTGACACCACTACGTACCGTCGTATTTTTGGGTGTATATCCCCTGGGGCTATACGCCTAAAAATACGGTAAGCCAGGCCCCAGACACAATAAAATGTACCAACATTTATATGTAATGTAAGTACGTAACGTACGTATGGTGCTTGGGAACATACAAAACATACTTTGCATACGTACACACATGGCTGGTTAATGAAGATGACGATGGCACTCGTATGTTGTGATATTGCCATAGAACGCCTGAGTCTCAGCTTCCGTTCGAGCTCAGTCACTTATTGATTTTCTTTGGCCCTCAAACCACACCCCTTCCTCCTCTTACGTACCTTCGATAGCAAGCAGAAATAGTAGCCGCGGCAGCTAAGCATTATCGTTCGCTGATAAATAGTGGAAAAGAGGCTTCTGTTTAGTCGCGCCAACGAGGAGCGACATAAGAGCCGGGGCCTTGGCTTCCCTCCCACCAACTAACAACCGCCATCGGCTCCTACTACTGAGTGCATAAGCTGTTTTCTCCACCGCCAAGCTGCAGTGGCTATGTGGCGTTGTTGTTGCGGCTTCTCGTTTCAAGCTGTCTGCTTCTGCTTTCTTTTACTTCCCGCCCTTGCTCTCCCGTGTCAGTCTTGTCCATATTATCCGTTGTTGAAGCCACGCTAACAGTGTACGTAATGACAGTGGGCCGCCCATTAGTAGAGATGGAACCCTTTATCAGTTATCAGGATCGCTCACTTTGAGAATTTGTTCTTTCCTCAATTGCCTCAGGGTTAAAAAATTCAGTGTGAAGAAGGCAGCGCATAGTGCACGTATGTATTCTGGGGGTGTCGTGTCGCGACATGACATTTTGACCATCCCAGCGAAAAGTCGCTCAGGCGGCGGCGGCCGTGCCAGTCAAGCGTCGGCTCGCGCAAGCGGCGCCGCCCTCTTATTAGCCCTTCTTCGCATCGGAAGGACAACTATCTATCAAGTCAGCATCTATCCACCATATGCAGTAAGGGAATTGGGTTGGTCGATGCTGATTTAGTGAAAGTTTGGATCGGTGTCTGCGCGGTCGTCGACGTCATTTTGTTGTGTCAATTCCTCCTTTCACTCGCTCCTTTTCAGCTCCCAGATGATTGAACAAGGTGGACGACCCCGCAGGCACCGACCCAAACTTTCACTAAATGCCGCGGGGTCAGCATCGACCAACCCAATTCCCTTACTGCATATGGTGGATAGCCGCCCTGTACATACGTACATGTACCGTACGTACGAAGCTGCCTGCCAGTCGCAAACGGTTGACAGACAGACTACCTACTATTGTGCATCCAAAACGCGAGGGCGAGAGTGGCGCGTGGAGAGAATGCGACGACCGAGCCACTAGTGGAACGTGTTCCGCCTTTCGCTTTTCGCTGTGATCTGCTACCAACCACAACCTCTTATCTGCGTTCCACTAAACCTATGTACGTACGATACGGTTGCTGGTCGCGTTTTTCCTGATTAGTGGCTGAACGCTTCTATTGCATAGCCCACAGGCCATACGGTGGAGCCATACACCCATGCGCTCTTGATGCAAAACGTTGAAGAAATTGCTAGCCATATATCCATTTCATATTAGCTTCGGGCTTCAGTCAGTATCCTGCCGCACTATCCTTGGGGAGATATTGCATTCCGGCGCCGTGTGGCGGAATTTCGGCCCTTTTCTCATCTATCCGGCTTTAAGAATTGATAGTTCAGTATACGCTTGCGTGTCACTCTTTGAAAGCTAACTGCCGCCTATTTTAGCACCAACATACGGTTCCACTAGCTTTGTACTTTTACACTAGCTTTTTGCTTGCTTTAGCAGTACAGTAGTCGCGTAGGTAATTTTATGTACGTACATAGATAGTGCGTTTGCATGATAATGCTGCAGTTCGTAACAACTACTGTATGTGCAAGCTGTTGATAGAATCCTACAGCCAGGCTCAATTTTACTACGTAGTGTACTTCCTTTGTTTTAGAAGTTGCCAGTGGCGGTCTGGAACAACTGTCCCGGCCACGTAACACCTCTCTCAAGGGAGACCAACATCGTATCTCTTTCATTCACTGGATCTCCAGTGTATAGGAAAAGAACCGTCATCCAAGGATAACAAATAGCCACCGCCAGCCTCAACTTCATAAACCAGCATTTCGCGATTGTACATACGTACGTAGCACTTTGTGCTGCAAATCCTTGCAGAGCAGGCCTACAACTGCTAACACTAGTCAACGGTGCAACATAAAGGAAAAAGCAAAATCTCGTGAACAGACGCTTCCTTGCCTCCAGTGACTGTTATCAGGATGGGCTGTAAGCTGAGAGCCCGGTGCAATCATATCTGGTCAATATGGTACTGCATTCTAGTCACTGGACTACAAGCCTACCTGATCTACTTGAGCATTCATCGCTACAAACTCTACGAAGAGATGGCTTGGAGCTATGGCGGCAAGCCGCAGCTCTACTTGTACATTTACATCGCCCTGCAAGGAATGACCATCGCATGCCTGCCGTTCTTCCTGGGGTTCGCCTTCTTTCTCACCGGCAACCTGGCCAGTGACAATGAGACGCTGGGTAGCAGGGCTGAGCGAGTGTTGGAGATGCGAGGACGCTCGTTATGTCCGAGAAAGTGCAAGAGCTGTTGGCAACACGGGCCTCCCGCTGCTCAGACTGTGCACCTGATGATGGCCTTCGCTCTGCTCATGGCAGAACAGATCATGCTCGCCCAACTCTACAAGGATAATCGACGAACGGACTTCCCAATGGATCAATTCTCGCAAAGACTAGGTGAGTGACAGCTGCCATTAGCCAAGGCGCCTTCCTGCCTTTCCTCCTTACTTCATTCAGACTGACGATGAACAGTAGTCAGGGTAATGACAGCTCGTTGGTTGGCTATCACAACACACGTTCTGTATACGTATGTACACTACACACACCAGCAGAATACAAAACAAAACTATGGATGCTCCTTGATCATGCACATAGTAGGTACACTAGGTACATAGCCGAACCCAAAGTTACTGACATCATCTCTGTACTGAATGTCAATTAGTGCTATTCGTGAACGTTTACGTTTCGCGTTGAGGTGTTGAATGCATTACGCTTTCTGCCAAACATTAGTATTGTAATATGTAGGTACGTATGTACATTATGTACACGTCCTTCCTTAATACTGTGGGTGGACGATACACGGCTTTTCGTCAGAGCCACTGCGCTGTTTCTTCCCTTTGCTATTTTCAATTATTCATAGCTGATGACTCAACGACAGCTAAGAAAAGCTTCCTATCTCCCAGACTCAGAGTTTCTGCATCATCATCAGTTATAAGAACTACGAACGTGCGACCTAACACTTTTCTCCTTCCATTACAAACAAACGAGTGCTCATCAGAAGGGCATCGGGGTCAAAAGCGTGGCTTGCGATGACTGACAATGACAGTAATTAGTCGTTTGCCCCGCCACCCTGCCACGTTAAAATTAGATAAGATGACTCATGTCCCTGCACGAAGCGGAGAATAATAATGGGAATTAAACGAATTCTGCACGTACGTACATTCCCGCCGTCCACAACCAGCGCATAGAGATGAGTTGGCCCTCATAAACAAAACAGCGCTGAAAGAATCGGGTTTGCTGTGAGCCAGAGAATGTCAACCGGTGTAAAATGTTATGTTGATGTGTCGCACTGCTTGGTTGACATCTTGGGAATGATGCCCTGGTCACTACCGTATGCATTCGCCGAGTGCATAACGATAGTATCATAGAGCTGGTGGCCCATTCAAGCCTCAGCTGAGCTTTCAACGAGCACAGTAGGCTCGCGCTATATCTGTTTATTACCCAGGCAGGAAGGCAGCTGAGTCAGCTTTACGCCTCCATCAAGAAGCCGACACCAAGTCTGACTGGGTACGGCTGCGGAGGGAAAGGACTGGCCAAATGCTAATCCCATTAGCTTAGCCAATAGATTTTTCAAAGGACCTCGTCCTGAGATGGAATAAAACAGCAAATAGAGAAGGGGAAGCTGCCAATCATCAGCTAATAAAAGAGAAAGCAGGCAAAGGCCAGCCAGCAGATACAATACCTAAAGGAAGTGCTTGTGTACAAATGCATTCGATGCCCAATGTGCTACACCAACATGCTCAAAGCATAAGCATGATGCCCTACCTATTCGCCTTGCCCCATAAGAGGAGGTGCCGTTTTCGCCCTCCTCGCCGATTTTTTGAGCTGCAGTTAGCAAACGCGTAAATAAAGCCGAAGCAATTACTTTTTCAAAAATATACCAAAATTGCAAAAAGAAATTGCTTCGGCGTGCTTTGCGCGTTTGCAAACTGCAGCTCAAAAAATCGGCGAGGAGGGCGAAAACGGCACCTTCTCTTATGGGGCAAGGCGAATACTATGTATCAGTATGTAAATGTATACAAGGTAACAAGGATGCCCTACAAAATATAACAGCCAATGCATGAGAGAGTGGCGAATCGCCAACATCCACTTTTTTTACTTTTCCGATTTTATGTCTTGAATATAGGTAATCAACCCTCCTGAGTTCGAAAATGAACTTAGTTTTGCGATTTGACCACGTTTAACTGGAGAAACGAGCCAATTTAGGCAGGGTGGTCAGGGGAAAGGCGGAAAATCGAACATGATCAACTCGACGTTACGTACAGGCGTCCCAAAGCTCAGCCAACAGGGCTATTAAGGCAAACCATACACCATTAGACTCGGCTTGATTTGCTCTTTTCAATGGTTTACTCGCCGACCGCTTAACCATTACCGTTGGCGAGTTATGTGGAGAAACGCGCAAAATTAGCAACACCGCAAAAACCAGGCAAAATTTCGAAAATCGAACGTAGCTCGCCTGATTTTGACCTGACAGATCTGAAACCTATCTCATGTTGTAGCGCTTGAAATTCTGAACAAGATAGGCTATGTCTCCACTCTCCCCGCCTGTGCGCAACGGGTTAAATATTGCCCCAAAGTTGGACCGAAAGGTAAAAAAATCGAGTTTCAGTGCTAAAATTGCACTTACGTTGTCAGCTGCAGCTTGCCAGGCAGTAGGGATACGAAAAAGTCGGAGAAACCCCAACGTGCAGCTTGAAACGCGCTTTTCAATGGTGGTCTTCCGGTCCGCTGAACCCATACCGTTGGTGAGTTATTAGTGGGGAAAGGCAAAATTGGCAATATCACGGACACCAGGCAAAATTCAAATTATCGCCTGTAGCTCAGGCGCTATTTAAGTGACAGAACTTAAACCTGTCTCAAATTGTAGCGCTTGAAATTCTGAACAAGATAGGCTATCTGCTCAATCTCTCCGCCTGTGCGCAACGGGTTAAATATTGCCACAAATTTATGCAAAAAGGGTAAAAAAAGGAGCTTCAGTACTGAAGCTGCACTTACATTGTCAGCTGTAGCTGCCCAGGTAGTAGGACTAGGATAACAGCGAAGACACCCCCAAGTGCAGCTTGAAATGCGCTTTTTAATGGTGGTCTTCCCGTCTGCTTGACCCCTACCGTTGGTGAATTATTAGTGAGGAAAGGCAAAATTTGCAATATCCATGACTCCAGGAAAAATCTTGAATATCGCCTGTAGCTCAGGCACTGTTAAGGTATATACGGACTCTTTCCGACCCAACTTTGAGGAGCTACAGCGCTCGCCACACAGCACATACAAGCATGCAGTTTTGCTTTCATAGTAGACCCAACCTTGGCCTACCCATACAAAAAAAGAGCGACACAAAAGCTTTTGTATTTGGCGCAGTACGACGTCTCAAAAACACCCCCAAAAACATGCGATTTGGCGCTACAGAACGAACCGCTGGGTAGATTTCAACATCCAGCATACCATTCGATTCGTCTCACTGAGACGAGTCGATCGAGACCTCTGGCGCCGCTCTACGTTGCCTCTACGCAAAGTTATTCCAGAAAAACCTTATATTGTTGGCTATCGTTTGAACGAAGATTGCGCAATGCACAGGCCGTTTCAAGTTGCGCACAGATGCTTGTTGAAAAGTTCAGGTGATGCTCTTTCATATGAGTACTCTGCCGTTTTCCAACTCGCCCTGGTTGTCTCAGGAGAGATCGATGAAGATAGGACCTCATATAGCCTGTTTACTATGGTATACTCTGTTCAACGAAAGAAAACGTTGAGAAACCCATACTAACGGGTAAACTGGTGAGATTGATGTTTCATGCCACAGTAGAAGTTGCCTCTGAGTACATTGACGTTTCATCCAGTCACCCTCCCCTTGATCTTTCATAAAGTGCCCGTGCCCAACCCCGCTATTATTTTGGAAAGAGTCCGTATATACCTTAAAGGGACAGATCTTAAACCTGTCTCAAATTGTAACGCTTGAAATTTTGAACAAGATAGGCCATGTCTCCCACTCTCTCCGCCTGTGCGCAACGGGTTAAATATTGCCCCAAACTGGAAAATAGGCTTAAAAAAGCGAGCTTCAGTACTGACGCTGAATGTAACATTTCGTTCTCAGTTGCAGCTGCCCATGGAGTTGAGCTGGGAAAAAGACAAATATACTCCCAAGTACAGTTTCAAACTCGCTTTTTAATGGTGGTCTTCCCATCCGCTTAACCCCTACTGTTGGCGAGTTATTAGAGGTAAAAGGTAAAATTTTGAAGTCATGGACACCAGGGAAAATTGTGAATATCACCTGTAACTCACACGCTATTACAGGGCCAGATCAGATACCTGTCTCAAATTGTAGCGCTTGAAAGTCTGAACAAGATATCCTATGTTTGCAGTTTTTGCCTGCCTGCAATTGGTTAAGATATACCATATAGATTTAGCCCAAAAGGTAAAAGGACATGTTTCAGTATTGAAGCAGCATTGCCGCTGCTCAAGTGGTGGAGGTTGGATTGGAGATGGATGCCCTTAATAACCCACCCCAAGTGAAGGCTTGAAACGCACCAATTTTAATGGTGGCATTCCCACCCAACTTTTTCTCGATTCTCAACCATTGGTGGAAAGAGAGATCTGCATCTTTCTGTAATACTACACATCGAAACTAAGGTAGTAAGGTACCATTCTCGAGATATTGAAGATTTACTTAAGAAAAAAACTACAAACAGAGCCTATCTTGTTCAGAATTTCAAGCGCTACAATTTGAGACAGGCTTCTAATCTGCCCCTGTAATAATGTGTGAGTTACAGGCGATATTCACAATTTTACCTGGTGTCCGTGATTTCAAAATTTTACGTTTTACCTTCAATAACTCGTCAACAGTAGGGGTTAAGTTGACAAGGAGACCACCATTAATAGCGCGTTTCAAACTGTAATTGGGTGTGTCTTTGTTGCCTTTTTCCTAGCTCAACTCCGTGGGCAGCTGCAACTGACAAAGAAATGTAACATGCAGCGTCAGTACTGAAACTCGATTTTAAGCCTATTTTCCAGATTGGGGCAATATTTAGCCGGTTGCGCACAGGCGGAGAGATTGAACGCATAGCATCTCTTGTTCAGAATTTCAAGCGCTACATTGAGACAGGTTTAAGATCTGTCCCTTTAACAGCGCCCAAGGTACAGGCGATATTCAAGATTTTTCCTGGAGTCAAATATTTTGCAAATTTGCCTTTTCTCACTAATAACTCACCAACGGTAGGGAGTAAGCAGACGGGAAGACCACCATTAAAAAGCGCGTTTCCAACTGCACTTGGGGGTGCCTTTGCCTTCGTTGCTATCCTAACCCTACTGCCTGGGCAGCTGCAGCTGTCAATGTAAGTGCTACTTCAGTACTGAAGCGCGTTTTTACCTTTTGGTCCAACTTTGGGCCAATATTTAACCCGTTGCGCACAGGCGCAGAGATCGGACGCATAGCCTATCTTGTTCAGAATTTCAAGCGCTACAATTTGAGATAGGTTTAAATTCTGTCACTTTAATAGCGCCTGAGCTACAGGCGATATTTGACATTTTGCCAGGTGTCCGTGATATTGCCAATTTTGCCGTTCCCCACAAGTAACTCATTAACGGTAGGGGTTAAGCGGATCGGAAGCCCACCATTAAAAAGCGCGTTTCAAACTGCACTTGAGGGTGTCTTCGTTGCTATCCTAGCCCTACTGCCTGGGCAGCTGCAGCTGACAACTAAGTGCAGCTTCAGTGCTGAAGCTCGTTTTTTGACCCTTATCGAACAACTTTGGGGCAATATTTAACCCGTTGCGCACAGGCGGAGAGAGTGAAGACATAGCCTGTCTTGTTCAGAATTTCAAGCGCTACAATTTGTGACAGGTTTAAGTTCTGTCACTTAAATAGCGCCTGAGCTACAGGCGATAATTTGAATTTTGCCTGGTGTCCGTGATATTGCCAATTTTGCCTTTCCCCACTAATAACTCACCAGCGGTAGGGGTTAAGCGGACCGGAAGACCACCATTGAAAAGCGCGTTTCAAGCTGTACTTTGGGGTGTCTCCGACTTTTTCGTATCCCTACTGCCTGGCAAGCTGCAGCTGACAACGTAAGTGCAATTTTAGCACTGAAACTCGATTTTTTTACCTTTCGGTCCAACTTTGGGGCAATATTTAACCCGTTGCGCACAGGCGGGGAGAGTGGAGACATAGCCTATCTTGTTCAGAATTTCAAGCGCTACAACATGAGATAGGTTTCAGATCTGTCAGGTCAAAATCAGGCGAGCTACGTTCGATTTTCGAAATTTTGCCTGGTTTTTGCGGTGTTGCTAATTTTGCGCGTTTCTCCACATAACTCGCCAACGGTAATGGTTAAGCGGTCGGCGAGTAAACCATTGAAAAGAGCAAATCAAGCCGAGTCTAATGGTGTATGGTTTGCCTTAATAGCCCTGTTGGCTGAGCTTTGGGACGCCTGTACGTAACGTCGAGTTGATCATGTTCGATTTTCCGCCTTTCCCCTGACCACCCTGCCTAAATTGGCTCGTTTCTCCGGTTAAACGTGGTCAAATCGCAAAACTAAGTTCATTTTCGAACTCAGGAGGGTTGATTACCTACATTCAAGACATAAAATCGGAAAAGTAAAAAAAGTGGATGTTACGCCCTATACTGGCATTCGCCGTTCTCTCATGCATTGGCTGATAAATACATTGTACATTGTACGTACGTACTATTGTACCCCTTACGGACTCGTCGGCTATGTAATGTAGCGCTGGCAGAAGCATACGCAATCCATACAAGCATGCTGTACGTGTACATATACAAGTATGAACAGTACCGTTTTTACCGGTGGGCATGCAAAAATTGAGAGGTCCTACTACTGGTTAGCTTATAGGATCTTAGCTTGATGTGGGAGTGGCTATGGGTAGCTAAGCTATGGGTATCCTACTTGTGCACTGACGAAGAAACTAACAAAAACTCGTAACAGCGGTGCGTTTATTTTCAGAGAACGATCTGCTGTGGAGCACAGACCTGGACTTTATCTATCACAGCGGAACGAGACTCCAGAACGTTCTTCCCTTGAACACGTCTGTGCATGGTGCTTGGTCCAGACGGACCTTTCAGCAGTATATTCAATTCCATCCCAAGGCACCGCAAATACTTCCCATTGTTGCCAGCCAGAAGTTGTTTGGCATCAACTTAGAATTCTTCAACTATGTCCTGGCTCTAGTTGTATTCGCCATCACCTACCCCTCTGTTCTTTGGAGAGCCAGCAAATGGTTCTCCTTCTTCTTTTCGGCGCACCTTATGTTGCACGCCATCGCTGCTGTCTTCGCATTCACCAGCTTCACTCTTCTCTATCGCATTCATGTTCTCTACCCCATGACAGTAGAGATCAGCAACATGAAGGACAACTTCCTGCTTCCCGATAGCTACTTCGTCATCGGCAGCTATCTCCTCAACGTACTCCTCATGTATCTCGCATCAGCTGTACTGTACGGCTACGGCTACACTCGCTATTGCCTATGTTGGTTTCTGAGCAATCAAAAGCGAATGCACAATGTGTCGGACACATCCAGAGCCAACAGCTACGCAGTCAACAAACCAAGAAACAGGCCACTTGACGCGGGCACTGGCTGCTGCGAAGGCTACTGCCCCCACGTGATGGCAATCCTGTTGCTGATCGTAATGGTGGGAACCAAGATCTTCCTGCTTTACGATATTATGATTATCTTTCTCAATGTGCGAGAGCAACACGCACTGGCGCTGAGCTGCATGATTTCTGACGTGGCTTATCTATTTGTGTGGATCTTCCTCTGGCTTTACCTTACCTGCAAAAGGCGTTGGAACTTCATCACAACATACACTGTAGAGAATCTCATCTGTCTTTTACACGCTGATAAAATGGAAGCAGGAAGAGGCTCGCATCATGAAAGGATCGTCAGTAAACCAGATAACGCCATGCTGCTGATGACCAATGATGAGCTCTATGTCACTGATGATCCAACGAAGAAACGCGCCATTCTCATGCAAGCATACAAGTACGGCTTGGGTATGCCAAAGGATGAGGTGTATTGGCTGAAGCCCAATGGTGGCACGCCAGTGGCAAACGCGGCAGATCACAGACGAGGTGTGCCAGGCAGCAAGAATTCGCCAGAGACCAGTCATCTATTGAAGGGTAGGCCAGAGCTGGAGAATGAGTACAGCATAGCAGCAACACCAATCATCTCTGAGCATCAGAAACCCGCCACTTCCTACAAGATCACTTTCGATGACAGCCAGCAGATGCAAGTGACTGGAAAGCCGCCGTCTGCACCCAGGGTGCCACAGCATCACACCATAACCACCAGTGCAAAGCTCAGCTCAAAGGCAGGTTCCTATTTGAGATTTGCAGACGGTACCTATGATGACCATGCGCATGATGTGGTGACCACCTTTGGAACTCTGCCCAGAACTGAGTACAAGCGCCGAAGAATGATACAAAACAGCGACGTAAACTTCCAATATCCACATTCTGGGCATGCTGGGCCTATCTACGCTTCCACTCAGCCAGGAGGCAGCGAAACAAGCAGCGTGGCCTACGCTCCAGTTCACAAAGTTCGTCCGAGCCCAGCTCCAAGCGGTGGATACCCAAGCACAAGAGACAACTATGTCAGACATCCTCAGATGCCAGGAGGAGCAGATAATGAGAGCATTGCCAGCAGGGGATCCAGCTACGCTAATCTACCAGGTGGCAGCTACAAGCAGCATCAGCTTCGTCGACCATCGTGGGAATCTGCCAGTGCTACAGGAAAGATGATTGGACCACCGCAGGCTAGGGTTACGCCTAATACAGCTGGAGCTAGCGGCAATCATGACAGTATTAGCCAGCAGGGAACCCCGTTGTCTCCACGAGCACAGCAAAGATACCAGCAACACTACGCCACCCTAAATGGCAGTCCTCGCGAACCCAACCTCTCCACGTCTGTCTACACAACGCGCGGTCACAGTCAAGGAATGCAAGTGATGGGGCGTGTCAAACAGTCGCCTCCACCGCCATCTGACCGTTCCAATAGAACTACTGGCTCACTGGCCAGCGATCCCTACACTAAGCGGACAAATGCGAAGATGAGCTCCTTCACTGACGTGAGCAAAGCAGGAGTTCCGGATCCATTGATGACTCTGCTGGAAGGCGACATGACGCCAACTCAAGCTGAGCAGAACAGTGGCAGCTCCAACATCAACAGCCCCTTCCCCTCAGCTGGCAGCAACGAGATGGAGCAGCAGCGAGGCGTGCATTGGATGGGGACACAGCTGTACAACGAGGCTCCCGGAGGCAACAGTAGCATTGTGGCCGGCTTCAACACGCCCAGCAGCACGCTGACGAGTCAGGGAAGCTACACGCTGACTCCCACAGCGTCCAGTCCGCCCAGCTCAACTGTCTCCAGCAATCAGGGACCAGGAGGCGGACTGCTCAACGGAGGAGCAGCAGCAGGAACCGTCAGAAGCGGCAGCTTCGGAAATGACGAAGATGCAACTCCGACACCCGTGAGAGGCTATCAGACCACCACCAGCAAAGCACATCAACAACAGCAGCACAGTCGGTACGATTCCGCCAACTACTCATGGGCCTCATCAAACGAATCGGCTGAGCAGACAGCCAATGGCGCTCGGCAACAAATCAACACCAGCATCGTATAAAGTGTTCAGCTACGAGGCGCGTACGTACCGTACATATATATACGAACACTACGTACGTACGTACTAGACAGACTACGCATGCATGACTAATAGGCCTATAACTTCATTTTCTTTTTATTTTTAGAACAATATATTTGTGCTGTTGGAGAAGTTTGCTATGTATACTTCTTGCTGTGTTGTTCTATTATTTCTGTACGCAGAAGTGGTTTTGTTGCGCTCTCATCTCACTTCGTCTATATTTTTGTGTAGCCAACGGTATACGGTAGAGTGGGGCAAAACCGCCCATGGGGGAAATCCGCCCACCTATGGCGCTTTTACCCCCATCAGGTTGTCAAGTTTGTATGGAAAGGAACGAAGAAACGGAGGCAGAAGTTTCTCCAGATACATTTTCGAGAGCCATGATTGAATGGGGGTAAAAGCGCCATAGGTGGTCGGATTTCCCCCAGGGTTTCACCCCACGCTACCCTACACCATTTCGTTTTTGCTCCTGTAATTGTGCCATTCGACAACTGCATGGTCACAAGCACTACCATCGTTTCTATCATTTATCTGATAATACAGTAAGTCACAGAATTAAAGCTGCTATGACTAAGGTCTCCCACAATTGTGGCGGCCATGTATGTACCGGTAAATAAGACACTGTAATTTTCAAGTGGTACTACTTATATATATACGTACTATGTTCCTCTTGTGTTTGTGTTGTGAAGTGCTTGAATATACGTTAGTATTCATCTCGAATGATCAGTTGCGGCACCAAAAATACTCAACATGTAGGAAGCTAAAAAAGTACTTGCAGCTAGTGCGACAATAATATACTGCTCGTGTTTGTTGTTCACTCGATGTTGTTGTATGTACAGTTGTATGTGCTGCTCGCTCAGTACCGTGCATTCGCATGTGTGGTATGTATGTACTGATATTTGCAGTCCTTCAACAAATGGCAGCTAATATGTGATAAAGCGCAGTACACAGTAGATGCCGTGTCTGAGCTATTATTATTGCATCCTATGTATCAGCCTGTCCAGCGAGTCTTGGGGCCTTTGCCCCTGTTGCACCAAACATGTTGTCGCTATCGTAGGTACTCCCGCAAAATAGGAATACCGCATTTACCGGTGAAGGCATAGCCCGGCTATACATAACTTTAGAGGTCTGATAGAGGGGGTTACAATACACGGGGGGATTATTACTCACCGGGCGTATAAACCGGTAAATACGGTACGTAAAACGCGGAGAAAATTTTAAAGTGGTCCTTACCGTATTGGAGGCAGTTTCACACGACCAGGACTTTTGACAGTGCCAGAAGCGTTCAATTCAAGCCAGTTTAATACGTACGAAGGGCGAAGCTCCAGATCCAGAGCAGAGGCCTGGCAAACGCACGTATATACATTTCGTAACACTATATAACGTAGAACGTCACAACAAAATGATTTCCGTCTCAAGGTAAGGTATTTGCATGAAGCACGTCACACATTTCTATTATCGCAAAGGAACTCGTCAGAAGGACAACCACAGATTTTATTCAGTCAACAACAAGCACAGTGCAGCGACATGCAATACTGATGCTGCAATGGCTCTCATAATATCATCTCTCAACGATTCGACGTATAGTACAACATCCCCGATCACTCGCATGGCATTAGTAGTACGTACATTGTCATTCGCGACCATCCTTGGTGTCAACATACAACGGAACGGTCGTAAAAACTATTGTCGTCCTTTATCAATTTCCCCTTCAGGCCATAGACGGTAGGCATTCACTATGTAGCCTCCTTTTCCGCGCCGTCCCCCTCCTCCACAGTCTTCAGATATGCTTGATACTGATGACTGTGCTGAAAATATTGCATTTTGTGCCTCAGCTGGTTCGCCGTCAGCTGATACTGGTTGTCTGGGTCCTTGAACATCGCCTGCGTGAAACATTCCTACTTTAGCAACGAGCCACACATACATACTACTGTAGCCCCATCGATGAAGTTAACTCGTACTTCGTAATCCTCGCCGTGTTTTGCCATCATTTTCCCGCAGAATAGCACTTCAGGATTGGATAGACGTTTGACCGTTGGACGTTCCATGGCTGCTTCCTTCTCCAGCTGGTCAACCACACGACTGCTTTGAGGTGCCGCGGCTCTCTTCCTCTCCTTCCTCCTTTGCTTCTTATTCCTCTTCTTCTGCTGCTTACTCTCCTCACTCCCTCCAACCGAAGAGGCTGCAGCTGTAGGAGGAACGCTCGAGCCCTCGGAAGTGTCCATGGGCGAAGGAGCATCCCCAGATGAAGAAACCTGCAACAAATACTACCACCAGTATCATGGTCCAGGATTGGTAACGGACGGGAAACTAAACGCCTGCATATACGTACACATGCCGCCTATTTACCATATGCGGTAACGCGATTGGGTTGGTCGATAGCGAGCGACCCCGCGGTATTTAGTGAAAGTTTGAATCGGTGTCTGCGGGGTCATCGACGTCATTTGTTGTCAATTCTTCACTCGCTCATTTTCCGCTCCCAGATGATTAAAGAAGGTCGACGACCCCGCAGACACCGATCCACACTTTCACTAAATGCCGCGGGGTCGCCATCGGTAAACGGTGACAGACATACTGTGCATGCCAGCTGCGAGTAGATTTCATCCAAGATCAGGATGGGGGAGGGGGGTCGTGCACTGCTTTTGGCAGCTGTGTAAATGGACTTACCAGAGGCATGGCCTTGTTCAAGTCATACACTAAGCCCATCTCTTCAATATTCTCCTTGGTGGTCTTCTGCTGGTCCCAAGCTTCTTGAACAGGCGAGCTAGAAAAGGCAACCTCATCATCACACAATCCACGCTTTTCGCATGATTAGATTCTGCGTCGCCGTCTTTGTTTTTACTACGTACGTAAGGTACCGTAATAAAAAACGTATTCGTTCGTTCGCTTCGGGACCAGGTTTAATGATGTCCCTCGTACGGCAAATCTAATCATGGGAAAGCGTGGATCGCACATGCATGATGAGTCCAGCGCACAGGAACAAAATTTCGTTTGTTTATACCATGCTATTTTCTTGGCCTTCTTGTTCTTCTTTCCAATTCGCTTGATCTTGTTTTTCTTGTGCTGAAATTGCTTGTTGCGTTTAGGCTTTCTTGCGGTTTTTGCTGAGCGAGCCATCTACAACTTGTTCATAGATAGATATTCTTTCACTTCTGAAATGCAATGCAACCAACCAACCACGGTAAATTGGCTTTCCAAACTGTTGTATAAGTTTTGCCTTTTGCCAAAATCACCGGATCAATAAAATTTGCATAATTTGAAGTTTTTCTCGACACGTCATGCTCCTTATCACCACCAGGATAGCAGGCGTTGCGTGGTGAAGCATAGATATTCAAGTAATGCAACATTGGATTGAATGAGACTGAACATTAGCAAACATTATTTTTCATAAATTTTCAACAAATTTACAGTAAATGGGTTAGAAAAAGGCTAAGAGCGTTTTATCACTATTTGCATGGTTTGCAAATATTGGTATATAAAAACAAAAACGCTACTGCGCAATTTTATTATGCAAATTTATTTACATATTTATTTTACGAGTTTGTGGGGTGTGCCCAGAAGAGCGAAATTCACTTGCGCAACTCCCAGTTGCGCGAAATCAAAAGGGCGACGTGTCAGTTGCGCGACATGGAAAGTCCGCGTTGCCCCAAAAGCGCGCCATACATTTTGCGCCGAACGTACGTTTGCGCGAAAAAATTTTCCGCCAATGCTCCTTTGCGCGACACTGAATTTGCGCAATTCTCACTTGCGCGTCCAATAAAAATGGTGCTGTATTTGGTACTGTATTTAGTAATGTTGCGTCTCCTTGGGAGAGGAGTTTTTTCAGTGGTAGTCTCGGGACAGAAGCAGTCTACTGTTCAAATTCAAATATACAATGCAGCTCCTCACACACAGTAGTCACACAGGTTGCGGCTCCCACTTTTCTCCACATTGTCAAAAGTCATACCAAAAATATATAATTCTGCTTAGTGGAAGAATGGCGGACGTATTATTTCATATTTCAATATTTTGAAAAACCCAACAATTGGGCCTGCCAGGGATGCTCTGTCTCATTTACACTACGACCGCCATTCTTCCCCTAAGCAGAATACGTATGTACTATGTACATACATATACGACCGCCATTCTTCCCCTACTATGTACTACAAACTGAAGCCTCCTAATGTACCTATGTGTGGCGCTATTATCAGTGCAGTTTCAATGAGGTCGGATGATGTACCAATTTACGTTGTACGTACCATGTACACATAGAACGTCTCAGTTTAATCAGGAATGACAAGAATAAAGCACACTTCACATTTCGCGCAAATGGGCAGTGCGCAAACATAAATCGCGCTTTTGGGGCATTGCGCAAACATACATTTGCGCTTTTGGGGTGTCGCGCAAATGGATAGTTGCGCAAAAAAGTGTCGCGGTCAAATTGAATCGCGCAAGTTGGACGGTGCGCATCTCTTTCGTCGCTCATGTGGAATCGCGCAACTGACAGGCGCGCATCGCATTTTCGCGCTAGTGGGCACAAATCGAGTTTGTCGAGTTGGAAGTTTTTTTTAGGATTTATAATAGGCCTAATTTATAATTTTTTTATAATTTATTAGGCCTATAATAGTTGATTTATTTATGATACTAGATGATACCAACCAAGGACTTAGTTGGTTATTTCTTTGTTGACATTTTATTGTTATTGTTTTTGTCTTCAGACGATCAGTAGAATCTCTTCCCTTCCCTCCACCCGAAAGAAAGGGGAGGGATACGATAGATGCCGGGTTGGGGACGATTCCTGTCGGGATGCGCCTATTCTGCCGTGCCAATTGCGTTCTGCTTCTTCTCTTCGGCCTCACCCTATTATTCCCATTATTCCGCTCAGTACTTGCTCAAGAAGAACTAAGGTCTCAAACTTCTCCTTCACCCTCCGAAGATCCTATCACTGTTGAAGAAGAAGAATATGCTGCCGGTGATAGGCACAGAATTGATGAGGAAGATAGTGAGCCGGAACATTCCTCTGATAGTCCTGTCTCTAACTCTGCCGAAGAAGATGAAGATGTGGCTTGTACCGAGGGCCAAGATGCTCCTTACTGTTCCAGGGCTTGTGGTGGAGACACAGGCCGTAAGAATGGAGCGCCAGTAGAGCCGAAGTTTATGGTGTACTTGAGTACTTTGGATGGGAATGTGGTGGCATTGGATGGAACTCGAAATGGTCAAGAAGCCTGGAGTCTGAAGACTGATACGCAGCCACTGCTGTCGTCGACACTGTCTAATTCGGAGCTGTATCCTTTTCTGGAGTATCGCTTGATTCCCTCACTCGATGGCAGTTTATACTTTTACAAGTCAGGAGTGTTACAACCGACACCACTGAATGCGGATGCATTGCTGACAGGCTCCATGAGAGCTGGCAATGATGCGGTGGCTGGAGGCAGACATTTACTCACCTACGGACTCAACCCATTCTCTGGCAAGGTGCGTGTGTGTACACATACATACTTTTGCGCCGACTGATCATATTGTTCAGGCAGTAACGTAGGTGTATGTTTAGGTGTTTTACTCATGTACGATGGAGCACTGTGCAAATGTGGAGGGGGATGAGTACACGCTTGGCAGTCGCCTCATTATTCGTCGTAGGACGCAGACTGTGCGTGCAGTGGACACTGCTACTGGCAAGGAGAGGTGAGCCACATAAAGTACCTGTGTTCACGAGTTGCAGTAAAAGAAACTACTGGGTCGCGAGCTGACCCCTCTTATTAACCGTGATTTTCAGTGCAAATTTTGATCGGCATCAGCAACTCGTTAGGCGTCGACGTCGAGTAGGCAGCTGTGAAGAAAAAGAAAGCGAGCGGAGAGTAAACAACGTGGACTGAGCCGCCGACGCTGATCAAAATTTGCACTGAAAATCACGGTTAATAAGAGGGGTCAGCTCGCGACCCAATACTTTCTTTTACTGCAACTCGTGAATAGGCTGGTGTTCTGCTCGAGATCATCCGATATCCTGTGATGTGTGGCTTGTAGATGGAATGTGACGGTGGGAGAGCATGAGCTGTCGTGGCGTCAGGATTCGTCTGCCTTCTCTTCGTCTCACTGTCCTTCTGTGAACTACGATCATGTGCGCATAACTATCGATCCTCCTGCGGGCGTTGTACGAGCTGTGCTTGATGCAAACATAGACGGAGAACCGCTCTGGGTTGCCAAGGTATGCAATATGATGCAAACATCAAGACGGATGACAATTTTCGCGCTCCCGTAGCAATCTGGGTAAATCTGGCATTTGATACAAAAAAACAAGAAGAGTAAAAAGGACAAAACGCGGGTCTCTTAAGAACCAAAAAAATGCCAAGGGAGGCAAAATGATGTCAGCACGCTACTTGATCGTCCCACTGACTATACTTAGGTATGTATGCACATGCAGTATCTGTGCGTACTAGTTATAATACATGGCTGAGCTGAGTTGGCAGTTATGTACATAGTGAAGGAAAATCGATGATGTTGACCGCTGCCCGGCGCTTGTCTGTTCTTGCTACTACGCTGCTACTAAAAGTTCTGCCAACGGTCTTCCAAGAAAAGACCAAGAACTACTAATGCGTCGCATACTGCTGACTTATGTGCACTGCCAACTTGCTCAGCCAGTCTTTACATAGATGCGCGTGTAAACGTTGCGTGGTTGCAGAAGCACGTGGAGTGAGTGAGTATGTTTCAGCTGAAGTCTCCCATCTCTCAGGCGTGGGAGTTGCATGGTGATCAGTTGCGTTCGCTGTCTCTCTTCCACCCTTCTGTGGTGCCGACGTTGGCTGTTTTGGCGGAGGGAGAGGAAATCTCCTCTGCTTCTTCTGACACTGCTGTCGCTTTGAGAACTGGACCATCCGTTGACGAAAGTTCCCTGCTTTACTTGGGTTCGAATTTCTATACCTCAGAACAGAATACGTACGTACAGCTGTCACATGTATATCCTGTGTGGAGAAGTTCTTATTGGTCAAGGCAAAGGGATCTGTCTCTTTGTGTTGCAGGCACGTACGAGCGGGATCTCTACGTGATTCCCTCGCCTCAGGAGCGCGAGAAACTTCGGCGTATGATGTTCGTTGCGGCCGCCTCCAATATGAACATCGAGCAGCAGTCAAACGGCGAGAAACAGAAGGACGCCTATGTTTCCGTGGAAGATACGCGAGCCTTGGCCACAACTGGCGCTTTTCATCCCATGGACTTCAAACGACGTATGCCCGCCAACTATTTTGAGCTCACCCCGTAGTCCTATTCGTTCAGGTTTAGGACATGTGTACGTATGAACTTACATGGTGGTATGGTAAGTTTGTTGGGGTCGAAAGTAGCCCTGTTTTTAGCGAGTCGCTATGCTATGAATGGTCTTCGCGAGTTGATTGATGGAAGCTGTGAAGAGACAAGGGCGCAAGGTTGCATCGAAGACTGTCCCACCTGCTCCACTGACGAGTTCAACTCGCTTTTGCTCAGGGAACACGCACCTGATACAGGTAATGAATGGTCATGCATGTGGCGCCCAAGGTGGTAGCTTATGTATGTATCGGGTTTTTCAGGCTCGACTCCAATCACAAACATCTCCACTTTTATGCAACCGATTAGGCTAAATTTCATACCGATATTAGTAAAAGATATGCCAAAAATAATGAATAAATTTGAACGCTGCAGCCCTTTTGCTTCGGGCGTTTTGAGGGCGTAATTCACGGGGTAAGGGAAATGCACTTAGTAGCTGGTGGTGCGAACTTTGACAAATTTTCAAAATACAAGTGTCCCTGTGGAAAGGCCTAACCACGCACGAATACAATGCATCTCTGCGTGAAATTTGAACCTAATACGTTCATTGGGGTGTTAGAGATAGAGTAACGTTCGTGATTGGAATCGAGGCTGAGAAGCCCTGTACATACATGTTATGAGCTGTGGCAAGTGACATATTGCAGATGCTGGTTGGTATCTGTTCAAGCACAGGACTCCGGTACCTGGGGGAGACAATCTGAGACGAAAGAAGCGAGACGTTTTGAAACGCATGGTGCCGGCTGGACTCTTGGATATGTTGTGGAACTACTGGTAAAAACCTACTATAGTCTGGCCAGAGAGAGTTGGCTATGGGGCTCAAGTAGTAGGTACTCTGTAGTTTGCATGTATGTGTACTTTTCTGCTAAGTAGGAGTACACGAAGCAGGGACAATCCGCAATTGTGAATCTATTTTCGCAACGCGCCTTGAATGTACCCCATAGCCAACTCTTACTGACCAGACGCCAATCGCTGACAATCTCTTCTGTCTTGTCTCACCTGAATGTTAGTTAAGTAGGTATGATGTAATTTAAGGAAAGCGGGTTTGCTGGTGTTTTCAACGATGGTCATCACTGTACTGGTGTTGTTTCATCGCGGACTGTTGCACTTGGGTGGGAGAGAGGAAGGGCTGAGGAAATTGCACAGTGCCTTGTCGCATTCCAGTGATGCTGCACCTTCTGTGTCCACGGTATCTAATGCAGTTGATTGAAATAGAGACGTATAGTATGTATGTAGTCTATGTATGTACCACATCCTGCACACAAGAATCAATCGGTAGTGCGCTACAAAAGTGGCGAGGGGATGTTCTTCCCAGTAGTGCGAAATCCAGTTGCGCAACACTAAGAAGCGCGAAATCAACAGCGCGAAGTGTCAGTAGAGCGACGTGAATCACTGTAAATATGTCTTGAAGCATATGTAAGTCAAATAATTCACCGTAAGTTCGCTCGCAACACACCACGTGTGAACATGTGAGAAAATTTCGCTCATGGGAGCAAGTGAGAATGCTCAAAACGCAAAGCAAAAAGTTCACTCACCGTGAGTTTGAGTTTAGTTTACTCACCACGTATGTAGCGCACTAGCGATCAATCGATCGATCGTATACGAGCAAGAAAGAAGGCGCTGCTTGTTTAGCAGTCGACATCACTAGCAGAGGGCAGTAGCACACCGCGAGTGGCTGAGATTTCTCGTCGTGGTGTGAACGCCGGTTCTCAAGCCAGTTTCAGTGAGTCAGAAGACGCCTACTCGGACAACTATGTCTCCAGGTCTGCCTATTTCCGCTTACAATATGTAGGTAGGTACTGTAACTACTGTATGTGCGTATATATGTACTACGCCTACCCAGTACTTGTATGCACGTGTGTCTATTGCGTGTGTGCGTGCATAGATACCTGAGTGACTTTGAACCGGTTCGCTCTTTGGGCAAAGGTGGTTTCGGCGTGGTGTTTGAGTCCAGAAACAAAATGGACGATGTCACCTACGCCGTCAAGAGAATCGTCGTTCCACATAGGTGAGCCTATTGGTTGCATTGTTGTGCGTTATTTTTCCCGTTCGATGGGTAGGTAGTATGCTGATGCTGTACGTGTTCTAATTGAAGTGAGTCGGCTCGTGAGCGTGTGATGCGAGAAGTGAAGCTGTTGGCTAAGTTGGATCATCCTGGGATCGTACGCTACTTTAACTCCTGGATCGAAACTCCGCCTCCTGCCTGGCAACAAGCCAAAGACTCAGAGATTCTCCAACTCTGGTAGGCGTAGCCGCTTGCACATTATATTCACGATATGCAGTAACACGATTGGGTTGGTCGATAGCGACCCCGCGGTAATTAGTGAACGTGTGGATCGGTGTCTGCGGGGTCGTCGACGTCATTTCTTGTTAACTCTTCTTGCCACTCGCTCCTTTGACGCTCCCAGATGATTGAACAGGGTTCGACGACCGCACAGACACCGATCCAAAGTTTCACTAAATACCGCGGGGTCGCTATCGACCAACCCAATCGCGTTACCGCATATGGTCCATATCGAACCCGTATAAGTACATAGTAATTTGGTTCGTACACGCAGTGCGTAAGCCTATTGTTGCGCTTGGTGATGCGTTGCAGCGGTGGCACAGTGTCAACGGATGGCCACACCGCTACTGCAACTACAAGCAACGAGACTGACGTTGCTGGTGAAGACGAAGTAGAGAAGAAGACTGCTGATGAGACATCACTGGACTCCAATTTCAATGTGAAAATGTGCGATGCAGCAGGATTGGAGGAGGTTGCTGCCTTCCACCACGACGACGATTGTTTGATGTTGCCGGCTCCTTCGACAGTCTCGACCACCGCTTCAGCCTCTAGTCTGGACATTCGCTTCGAAGCCAGTCCAGTGCCAACTGCTGCTGACAACAGTCATGATCAGACGAAGTCAGTGGACAAGGAGCTGCAAACAGAGCAGCAGCTGCTGTCTTTGGCGTCGCCGCGCATTGTAGAGACGGCGAAGAGCTTTCTGTACATTCAGATGCAGCTGTGTCAGCAGTCGACGTTGCGTCATTGGCTGCGACGGAGAAACGACGAGAAGTGTGCGACGGAAACAGAAACTGAGCGGCCACTGCTCTACGGGTGGTTTCAACAAGTATTGGACGCCGTCGCCTACGTTCACGACTGCTGCCTCATACATCGCGATCTGAAGCCGTCCAATATCTTCTTCGCACCGGACGGACGAGTGAAAGTGGGCGATTTCGGCCTGGCAACCGGCGTCTTCGTGGCGCAGTCGGATGAGGAGGAGGAAGGGCGAGGCGGGAGTCGAACTCGGACGGAGCAGAAAAGCAGCAGACACACGGGATGCGTCGGCACTCAGCTCTACATGAGCCCCGAGCAGGTACTACCAAGAATGTAGACTACTATTGGTGGGGGGGGGGGGGGGGGGGGGGGGGGGGGGAATAAACATGTGCAGCGGTTACGGACAAAGCATCACAGCGACCAAGTAAAGTCGTACCTGCGCAATCCGCATTTGCGGAGTCCACACCCGTGGAAAAAATTCCACACCCATGGAATTTTTCTTCCACAGACACCTACGGACTCCGTATTTCTGGAAATCCACTTCCACGGGTGTGGAATTTTTCTTCCACGGGTGTGGAATTTTTTTTCCACGGGTGTGGACTCCGCAAACGCGGATTCCGTAGGTACGACCCTACTTGGTCGCTATGATATTTTGTACGGAAACGCTGCACATGTTTACCCCCACCTATAATAGTATACATTCCTGGTACTACTGTACATAGGCTACATACGTGCTTCTTTTCCATGAGGGCAGTGAGGGAGCGAGGTAGAGAGAGGCACACAGCAGTGCGCTACACGCTGAATTTACTGTGTATGTACGTATCCGTTGTAGCATAGGCGCACCGCTGAATTCACCGTGAGTTCACGGCCGTGTGAACGAGTGAGAGAAATTCGCGCAAGTGAGAATGGTCAAAACGCAACAGCAAAACTCGAAGGTTACAAACAAAACTCACTCACGACGTGCGAGGCGTACTAGTGAAGTGACAGAGACTCCGTGAGGTGCGAATGCGCATACGTATTATGGCAAGTTGATCGTAGCGTAGTAGTTGGTCGGTTTCAATTATTTATTTTTTATTTGTATTCAGCTTTGTAATTGTCGCTTGCTGTTGGGGTGAGGCGAGCCAGCGCGTGTACTTAGTTGTAAAACGGATTATTGCGACTTTTGCGTCAGTCGTCTCCGTGGCGCAATCGGTTAGCGCGTTCGGCTGTTAACCGAAAGGTTGGTGGTTCAAGCCCACCCGGGGACGAAAATTTTTTCCATTGGATTTTTCTAAGCTTTAATTTAAACACGTGGCCGTATTTTTTAATCTTATTTCTTCTTTGTTATAGGTGAAGAATATGAGCTATTCCTCGAAAGTGGACGTGTTTTCACTGGGCCTGATCTTTCTGGAGATGCTCCTACCATTTGCTACTGAAATGGAGAGGATTCGCACATTGCAGGATGCCAGACGAGAAATTCTGCCCTTAGATTTCACTCACGATTCTCCGAAAGAAGTAAGAGTGTTAGACTATGTCATGTCCTCCCTCAGTAAAGCAGTGATAACAAGCTGAATACGTACATTGTCCGTATGCGTAGGTGGAGCTGTAGGAGGCTTATTCTTCACATTACATGGCTGTTTACAGGCAGAGTTTATTAGTTGGCTGACAAGAGTGAATGCGGATGAGAGACCGAGCTGTATGGATATTCAAAGCAGTGAGTTCATGGCTGCGGTGAATGAGGAGGTGAGCCGAAACCAGCCGGAGCAACTTCGCAACAGACGCCATCTCTCATCCTCCGCTACCAGAACACAGTCATCGTCTGATGACAAAAGTCGAGGCTCCTCCAATTCCGACAAGAGTCAAGATCCCCATATTAACTGATCCTTCATTCCTTCAAACTTTCTCAGAATGCACTTATTTATTTTTTTGATGATTGGTCATCGTTGATTGATATTATTGTTTGGCCATTCGGCCATTGGACCAACTTTGGACGAATAGCCTGTATAGGTACTACCAGAAATTTCTGGTACTACCTACCTAGGTAAAGCAAATTCCGTTTACTGTACGCACATACTACAGGGTGTCTCACGTAGACCTCCCTAAAGATCCAGCCTTATAACTTCCGTATTACAGCAGATATCAAGCTGAAATTTTATCCCCAGAAACCCAAGAAAATAGGAAACTTTGTGGCAAAATTTGAGCCAGATAGGCCCATAGCGAACGAAATTACAGGCTTGAAAATTTTGGACCCTGTTTTTATCATTTTCCGCACTGAGCATGGTTTTGAGATTGGACATCTTCTGCTCAGCATTGTCAAGCAGCTCATCCAACATGGCAATATGGCGGAACAAGGATGGCTGAACGGCATCACAGTCCAGAACAGAAAGTATTTAACAATACAGGCGATTTACCGCCCATAACAGCGTTCAAGGAGCTGTCGACCAGTGTTGCCAGTTTTGGAGCGTTTGCTCCAACTTTGGAGCATTTTGACCCCCCTTTGGAGCAAAAAATTTGACTTAGCGCTTTTGGAGCTTTTCTGGAGCTTTTGGAGGTGTGGCCATAGGGGAGACAATTTTTTTCTGATGATGAAAATTGATGAAAATTCCTTTACCACCACCAACAACGAGTGTATGGTCCAACTTTTTTGAGTGTTGAGTGTGGGAAAGTGGAAAGTGTGTGTGTGCTGTGCTGTTTGAGTGCTGTGCTGTGTGTGTGTTGTCATGGCGCGTTCACCAGATGTCCATACGTCCGTCGTCAATTCATAGAGTTCTGCCATCCGTCCGTCCGTCAAGTGTCAACACATATGGGTTGAAGAACGGGCGTACGGAAGTCTGGTGAACGCGCCCGCGCCATCATGCTTATATTGCTTACAGGAGGATATCGCGCCATCATGCTTATATTGCATACAGGAGGATAAAGTTGGTGGACAACTGCAATGCGTTCCGCTCCCCCCCCCCCCCCCCCCGGTCGTCGCTTTTACAGCTCCATGGACATTTGGAGCAAAACCATGAACGCTCCGCGCTTTTGTCACCTGAGAACCTGGCAACACTGCTGTCGACGTCAATAGTGACACCACTGATTTCAAAATGTTGAAAAACGTGGTCGCAAATTTGCAAGCTCATACTTTCATCCCTAGTTGACCTATCTGGCTCAAATTTTGCCACAAAGTTTCCTATTTTCTTGGGTTTCTGGGGACAAAATTTCAGCTTGATATCTGGTGTAAAACGGAAGTTATAAGGCTGGGTCGTTAGGGAGGTCTACGTGAGACACCCTGTAGGTTGTGAACTGGATTGTACGGTTATGTTTGGGTGCGTTTGCCTTATTTTGTTACTCACTTCCGGTGTTGCGTGTCGACGTACTCAACGTTACAAGGTGTAAGAAATGCGTGAATATTTTACCGTGTACTGTACACTTCCTACGTTTACGTATATACGCATGCATGGGTAGGTGGCAAGTTGATGTGCCGATCGATGAAACATGCTACATTGAAGTCTCTGTTATTTGATGAGCGAGAGGTGGCAGACTTCTTTGCTTCGAAGATACGAAGGGTTAGAGTGAGGAGTCGGCGTTCTCAGTTGTATGTTCACTCTTGGCAGTTGGTTCACACCGAGTTGAAGTCGGTCTGCGTCTGAATCCTTTCCTTTTCTTCTCGAGTTCCAAGTAGCCTTTAGTCTTCCAAGCTGTATCCATTGCTAGCACAGCTAGGGCCGTATCTGCTGCCATGATGAGCAGAGTGAACCAATAGGTTCGCAGGCTGAGAATGCATAGGACGGCTGTCAGTAAGCCGTTGACGACCAAGCGTACCAATTTTCCCAGTAAGTAGTAGGAGATGAGATGCGCTTTGCATGGATTTTGCAACGCTCTCCAGAGATTGAACAGTGTTGACAGTGTGAAACAGAAGAGAAACACCTGCATCAGGCAAATGATTAGGGCTACAGTTCCAGCGGGCCAGTGAATGACCACTTCAATACTGCTCAAAGTCAGGATAATTACGCCGAACACAATTTCGTAGCAATAGATAAGATTACACATGAGAGAGAGATAGTCAAAACGATCCTGTCCAAATGCTGCGGAATTGCTGCTGCTCATTTTGCAGCTCTGCGACGACAATTAAAGGGGGGGGTACGTTAGGTCCAGCTAGATTTAAAAACCCCCCCGTTTTTTTTCCTTTTTTTAAATTTTTTCTTTTTCTTTCCCTTCTCTTCTTTTTTCCCATCTTTTTTTTTCCCTTCTAGAAATTCTCCCTACTACAAAACTTAGAAGCTCCCTACCTTCCCCTTCTCCTACCGCCACAACACCAAACACACCAACCAACATTATACATTATTATATACAGAAAGAACCATACACCTATCAACTAACTATCTAATTTATACACATAACAACCTTTAACATCCGTTCTGACGTGAGACATGATCGCTTTGTAGAAAATTAAATTAGCAGATGTGTAGATGGCATTCTCATATTTCTTCGTTTTGCTTTCACGGATGTCGGAAGGGCGACGGCGAGTAAGGTTCTGTCTGACGGGACAAAATGGGTAGTAGGTACATGGTAGGTACAAACAAAGGCACAGTACATGAAGGAAATGCATAGCATACTAGTACTACATTAGATACTACGTAAACTGTGTACGTACACGTACGTACATAGGTATGTATGTAGATATATTGCACATATACGTACATAGATTAGCTGTTGCCTGAAGACTGAGACAAGAAGAAAAGTGAGCTAGTGGCAGTTATTAAACAGCGTAACTGTCACCCAGCAGCATGCGCGGCGGCGGTAGTTGATGTTATGAATGAATCAAGCGTAATTCAAAACCCGGAAGGCATAAACCGCAGGGATCAATAGGAAAGAGCACGAAACGAAGTCTAATTTGATGAAGTGGTGGCTGATTTGGAATAGTGGTAGTTGCATGGATACTGCTCTTGAGGTGATACGAAGGGTAGTAGCTGTTTCAGCGGTCAGTATAGCATTTTATTCGTACTACGTATGCAGTAGCTATGTATGTAGCTTTCGCCATGACACCTACTCTAAGTGTACAATGTACATAGCATATAGGTGCTACACTACCAACTGTACAATGGAAGAACAATTTCAAAAGCGGCTGATATCCTTTTCCGGAACTGGATATACGCGATTGCTGATACCGTTGATCTCTAGTTCTAGATCACTCTTGGTAGTCATTTCGAGATCAGCCTTGTCCGGATTATCCCACAAGTCCCGCCATCGCTTGGACAAACAACAGAACACATACCGTACTCCTGACCATACCAGAGGCGCCTTTTTCTCTGATGCTCTTCCACGAGCTGTAATAAACAACTATCCCTTAGTACACGACTTAACCCTTCGCCAAAGTCGTCCTTCGTATCGATGAGATTGATGTCTGACCGTATACCGTCAGACGAGATCTGATGTCAGATGTTGTTATAATCTGACACAATCTGATGCCAGATCTTGTATGATCTGACAAGATCTGATGTCAGATCATGTCTGATCACGTCTGATCTGATCTGACATCAGATCTTGTCAGATCATACAAGATCTGGCATCAGATTGTGTCAGATCAGAACAACATCTGACATCAGATCTCGTCTGACGGTACACGGTCAAACATCAATCTCATCGATACGAAGGACGACTTTGGCGAAGGGTTAAATTAGTCATTACTGACGCAGAAAGACGACCCAGTGCTAAGTAAGTAAGGGCTACTGTTGTATCTACGGTACATGCTACTGTACGTTATGTAGGAAGCTGCGTACTTGTCAGTAAGCTGACTGGGATTCCAACGACAAACACGAGCGCCACACCAGCTAAACCGTACAGGAAGTAGGAGAGCTTGTATACTGACTGAATGCCATGCCTGAAGTGGACTTCATGATCAAACTATGTACGTAGGTAGGGTATGTCATTTGGATAGTATGATAGGTTGAATCGTACAGTTCGATTCCATCGTAAACGCTATGAGCTGCTGATGCGGAGGAAGTGAAAGCAGTCAGATTGAATCCTGCCTGAGCTGCCTGTGTCAGAGTCGCGTTGGAACAGCCAATAATAGAAGACGCCAGATTCACCCGATAGGGTTTCACTATTTGTGCTCCAACGCAGATCCAAACCATTGTTACAGCCGCACTAAGCACACCTGCCAACGCTCCCTAAAAATTAGACCTGACCTAATATAGAACTGAATTAGACCTGATACGTACATTTGCCCTACACGCACGTATTGTACTGTACTAGGAACGGTACACAGTACAACGATCCTGATCCTACCTATACAGCGAAATACGTACAACGACTGTACACATTCATCAGCTAACCCAAAAGTTTGCCCAAGGAAATAGAAATCCGAAGAGAAAGAGTCCAGTCAATGGACTGCCGATCGCACTCAAAACTGTCAGCGCAGCCTAAATAAAGTATGATATCAATAGATTTTAGTCCACCGTTCAAGTTCTAAGATTCACCTGAAAGACACCGCCCAAGTACTGAGCACCACAGGCCAGACAGATACCTAACAAGCCAACTATCAGCCCTGAAAAAAATGCCATCAGTTGCCGCAATTTGGGGTCGATTTTTTCACTGAACGTTTTTAGTGCATGCTACTGACTAACCAGTAAGTTTATTGATCCTGGTTGCTTCCAATTCCGTTCGCCTCCTTCCCCACTCAAACTGTTTGAATACATCTTCCCAAACCACTGCAGCGATGGAGTTCAAATTACTGGACACGGTACTAAAAGTATACGCCGGAAACATGACGTCTGAAGTTGCCGTTATCACTGCTGCCGATTGGTTGATGTACGTACCTCAGAGTGCCGCTGTACAGGCAAGCCAAGAAGATGCCAGGCAAGCCTTTGATGTGTCCCAGAATTTCCACCGTGAAACGCGGCAAAAGCTGGTCTCGATTTTCCACCAGTTTCAATGTCAATGGGTCGCATTGGGCATAGTATGTGTACATAACAGTACCTGCCATTAGCACCAGTGGATACAAGGTGAACATGCCAGGAAGCACCAGTAACAATGAACTAAAACAAGCGTGCAGTGCAATTAGCTGATTATCCAAATCTACACTGAGAAGAGAACTGAAAAGAGTTTCCATAGCGATAGCCATACAATTGAGCTTTCCGAAGCGTATTCAAACTAGTGTAGCGTTGAACGGAAGTCTGGTTGGTTCCAAAGAGGGCCATCCAACCAAATGCTGTGCCTACCACAACAGCCCAAAAGTTCGTGTAAGTAAACGGGTTTGGATCAAAGCTAAAAGAGATAGAGCCTGCCTACATACATACACTAAATAATAAGGTACGTACAGATACAATGAGAAGTATATAGTGCATTATGTTTTACATACTCAACCAGAAGTTTCTTTTGTACGTACTTGATATTCAAGCGCCCGCCTTCCTTCGCTATTTCCCATACTTTCGCAGGGCTGCCAACCTTGATGGTACCTTGGATCAAAACAGCTAACAAACCCACGTACATGACGCAAGCTTGAAACGCATCCGTCCACACAACTGCTTTCAACCCGCCCTGAGTGAATTTTTACAACAATACCGAAGCGTCATAGTACAGTAAGCAGCCCACGACAGAATATTCAGTCAAGTTGCGTGTACAGTATAACGTATGTATGTACGTAAGATAGGTAGATAGATAGTACAATAGGTTCGCAAATCCGCAAATAAAATTCTACAGTTATTGAGAACATGCACACATTACCACGCTTGTATAGATGGTGCAAGCCAGTCCGGAAACAAGGATCAAAACCTCCAGTCGGACACCAGAAACAGCGCGCAAAGCGGTTGCAGGTGCGTACAGTACGATCCCCGTGTAGAGCAGCTATGTACATATACAGTAGTCAGTACATACGTATGTATGTACCATGGTAACCCAACGCATTGTACCATGCCAAGCCAAGCCAACATTCTACTTTTGCCAAACCAGTGTCTTCTAAAACGGCTTACAGTGCTCAGCATGAACAGAAGGCTTCCAATCAACCTGATAAGCTTTGAATCAAACCGCAGCTCCAGGTACTGTAATTATTGAACACGACATGAAGTTACATACATTACAGTACATACATAACCTAGATCGATAGGTCTATGTACGCAGCACACTCGTATGCCTCAAATGTTATGGCCCAACCCTCGGCCGCTCACTTTGCTTGTTTTCGATCACACTACCGTACCCATGATTATTTCTGTTTGGTAGTTTGGCCGAACAGGGCCTCTTCCGACGTCTGCGACATGGCAACCCCGCCATTTGGCAGAGAGAATGAATACCGGCGGCGCCTACATAGTACATACCCACGAAGGCGAAGCAGGGGCTTCGACGCGCGCCGTCGCGTAGACAGACACCGGCACCGGACGATTGTGTGTCGCTAGGCCCAAAAGTGTTACTGGGCCCAAGGTACGTCACTAGGCCCAGGTTTATACGATGATAGGCCCAAGACTGGTTTGCGTCGGTAGGCCCAAATATGTGAGTCGTTGGGCCCAAGCAAAAAACCTGTCACAAAGTGTGTCACACGGCCCAAGGTGTTGCTGGGCCCAGGGAGCGTCACTCGGCCCTAGTGTTTGATTCCTTAGGCCCAATAGCTACCGTATTCTACTTTATTTTGGCGGCACATTTCAAGTACATGCGGATATGTATCGTTGCATAATTTGTAATGCAATGCATTGTACGTATTTGCAATGCGTGAGGGTGAACGCGCTGGAAGGACAGACAAGGCAATATCCTGTTGTAGTAGCCAGCCAGTTTGTGAAGTAAAACAGGAAGCGATATGGCACTGTTTCCGGAAACAAACTGCGTCATCAGAGCTCAAAATAGTAGTTAGTCACCCTCAATCCATGCCATGGAGACGAGTAAATAGTGCCAACAGGTTTTAGGGTAAGAGTATAAAAAGTAGTCACAGCCAGCTTGTTCCTCAGTTTGCTTTGTCTCCCCCTGTTCTTCGAGAATGGCTGACTATGGTGCCATAGCCCATAGCTGATTACACAGGAAAGTCGAGATACTGTGTTCGGTTGGTGTGATCTGTGTACAGCCCGTTTGCTTTTAGCCATCATACATGAGTTTAGGTGCGTCGTAGCTATCAGCGCTGCAGAAGGTTCAATATCCCTGCTATTGCTGATGTGTATGACATTCCGCAGCAGCTGAAGCTGACTCAGCGCGGACGCTATGCACAACGGTTGCAACCAAAAAACCCAACAATACGTATAACTACTACTCTAACCTGCAATACATTATGTACATGTACAGTACATTCCACTTTACCTATCACATGATCATCAACTGCTAGGGCCTACTGACACAACCGCTTGGGCCGAGTGACACAGTATTGCTTTTGGGCCCAATGACACAAATTTGAAGCCGATTTTTCATTTGGGCCTACTGTCGTACCCCCCTTGGGCCTAGTGACACTGAAACAGAGGGCGCTAGGCCCAAAACAAACTTTTTTGGGCCCTGTGACACATTCTCTTGGGCCTAACGCCTTGGGCCGACTGTCGTTTTGGGCCTAACGACGTGCCACCCACCGGACCCTTTTCGAATTACTGTAAACAAGGGGATTCCTCAGCCCCATGGACGCTTTTTCCACTCTTCCAAACACATTGAAGGTCTAGGCCCATTCGTTTACAGTATTTCGAAAATCCGCTAATACAGAGGTCTACGAATGAGCGATCCAACAGCAAAGTGAACGACTGATGGAATCATGCTTGCTTAGTTGCTACACATGTATGCTCATACTGTACTTCGTAAGCGCTGGTTAGCTTCAATCGGTAAAAAATTGGCTGATACACGATGGCAGCCATGGGTATGGCAATAAGTATTCCGAGTAGGTAGAACCATTGCTCAGGGCCTTTCGTATACATCTCCGAAGAAATGCCTAGTAGAAGGATGCCGGATAAATAGCTGACCAATAGGGAGAGAGCAGTTGGTAGCACAGGCATCTCGCGATCGCCGAGCAAAAACTCTTTCGTCGTCTTCTGTCCTCCTTTCCTCAAGGCATGATACAAGCCGATAGCTACTGATATGACCAAAGTCAGCCCAAAAATCAGATAATCCACCCAGTGAAAGTGTGCAGAGACCATGTCCTTTGTATTCGTTCACAGCAGTACAGTATACTGTAGATAAAAATGACAATGGCTACACTAGGTGATGAAAGCAACGAAGCCGACAACAGATCAATCGAGCAAATATGTTTTTTAGTCGCAATCACAGAAAGCCAGCTAAGCGAATAACCGTCCGCTGTGCGGTGGGAGCTGGAGCACTGGGCTAATTGGGCAGCAACGTCTGAGTGACTTTAGACCGACTGGTAATTTTCTCTTTCAATATCTAGTGCACAACAAACAAACTTCTTAAAATCAGACAGCAATCAAACTGAGTGCGAACGCGAAAAACTGGTATGTACATATGTACAAGTACCTACCTAGCGTGTAATAATCAGCATCAGCAGTGCAAAAAGTAGGCACAACGCACTAACACGTAACGTGATGACTTGAGTAGAGTGAGTTGGTACGTACAGTACCTCTGCACTGGTAGTGAGACAGAGAGTCGTCCTTCCCTATCGAGGCCAACGAATCGGAGCCGCGCGATCTGTTAATGGCCAGGCGATGACAATTGATACGCGCTGTTTTGAAGTAGTATCGGTTGTTTGGCTCGCTTCAACGATCGCAACTCGTGGAACACGATTTTGTTGACACAAACGAAAAGAAAGAAAAATATGTGGAAACTGGTCGGTGTTCATAATGAAATGTAAAACATTCGATGGTGATGTGATGTTTTGGACTTTTCAGACCAGGAAAAAACCCGCAACGGATGATAGAAGATTTTACGTACGGGTAAACTGCAAGCTTCGTAGCTTCGTAGTCTTCTGACTCCTTCTTCAGGCTTCTCCCTTAGAACGTCGAAAGGTTTTTAGGGTACTGTGGGGTAAACCGGACATGGAGGTGAACCCGGAAACATAGAATATCAAAGAAATTTAAAAATTCTCCTCTTTTAATGAGCTACCATGACCATGTTCAATTGCTGAAGCGGCAAGTTAAGAAAAGCTACATATGTCTGTAGGTGTCCGGGTTCACCCCATAGTACACCCGTGCGTGCTGACATACCCATATTCGCTTGATTAATTGACTACAGACAATGACGAGTTCTGCAACTGTGGTGTACTGTAATGTACTGTAAGAACGCGCCTTCGCCAGACGCAAATCAATATCGTACTGTGAGATGAACAATAAATAAATATAGTAGGCTACTCAGATCAGATCAGAATCTGGTTCCCTCCTCGATCTTTCCGCTGCTGTCTGATGGCAAGACGGTGGATCGGTTGAATGTGATTTCATGGGGTTCCGTTGATTTCTCTGGTCGGCCACCCTCTCCGTTGGCGACATGTACTTTATGTCGTCCTCCAATCTGCATCAGCTTCTGTTCCACACTCTTCTTCTTTCTCTCCAGCTTCTGCTGATTCCACAGTTCGCGCCACCGATCAGAAATGGTCCCGCAGAGAAAATAGCGCACACCCGGCCACACCAAGGCAGCGTCACGATCGTCAAGCTTGCCCCTGGCTAAAAAAAAAAATTACGCGTCTAGCGGCAATCCCGCCGTACCTATGTATGTATATCGTCCAATGGCAGTGTTCCTGCTCATACTTGCGTAAAGACTGACTGGAATGCCAATGATGAACACAAGCATGATTGCCGTCAACCCATACACTTGATAGGAAAGCTTAAAAATCGTCCTCCACCCGGTCCTAAAACACATGTACTGTACAGACATATGTGTTCGTTTATACGTAGGTCTACGTAACCACCACGAAAAGATACCGCAATTTTTCGGAAACAGTAAGTATAACCAAAAATATCTACAAAATTGGGCCATATGTACTTACAGTTCGACATCGACTGGTTCCGTCTCAGTCACTGCGGATAGCGTGTAGTTTGCGGCGACGAGAGTGGCGTTACTGCAACCTGTCACAATTCTGGGCAAGCTCACGCGATAAGGCTTGATTCTTTGAGCTTCGAAGCAGATCCAAAACATAAGGCCGGAAGAGCCAACTACCCCAGCCAAAGCACCCTGCAACAGTTAGTTTACCAAGTTTCGTATACATACGTATATACACGGACTGCCATGCCATGTGTTATGTATAAGTCTACACATATGCATAAGATTTATTTTGATTGCGCTGATTTGTTTATGTACCGTAAATCAAATGTGTGTGTAAGTTCGGTAATTAAGATATACTGTACATAGGCCTACATAAAATTCGGCCCATGGAAACAAAATGCCATAGAGAAAGAGTCCAGCCGAAGGTCCTCCGATCACTTGAAGCACAGTCAGAGCAGCCTGAAAGACACTGTCACGCATCGCCTTTAGTGTGGAGTAAGTTACTCTTACCCTCAAGTCTTGGTACACCGCAGATATGTATGTAGGTGCCTGCCTACCTATACCTACTGGTCGTAAGAGGCGCCAACCAGCAACCAATACATACATACTTAGTACTAGACTAGTAGGCCTATGTAGTGGCCTACATACGATACGTACCTGGAAAACTCCGCCAAGATATTTAGCCGTACAGGCTAATGCCATGCCGATGATTCCGAAAATCAGGCCTAAAGACAGACATTTTTTGCTTTAGTAGTAGGCCTATACGTATATTGTATGTTATAATGTATGGTACGTAGATCAGAAACTTCAAATGATGCGCATTCGTACCGGCAGCTTTGTTGATTCTTGTCGCTACAATTTCACTGCAGTTTCGACCAAACCGTGTTTTCATCATAAAATCTTCCCAAATCACAGCCGACAAAGAATTCAGATTACTGGATACAGTACTGAAAATCCCAAGCCGTTGGAATGGCATGGGCATACTAAGGATGGGCGTATCCAGTCGGTACCTCTGCAATGTGCTGTTAGTGTTCCGTTACCTCAAAGTTCCACTGTACAGGCAGGCCAAGAAAACTCCCGGGAGTCCCTTGATATGTCCCAAAATATCCACGGTAAAGAATGGCATGAGCTAGATATACAAATTTACAACATGGATCCATTCGTGTATGTATACCTAGTGCTTGGATCGTGTACATACTTAACGTGCGTTCATGCACAACAGTGTTCGTCTGTACACCGCGTAGTAACAAACGCTTCAAAGAACAGTCCTCACTTGATCACGATTTTTCACGAGACCCAATTTGAGTGGGTCACATTCGTAATAGTAAGCGTACATGACTAAGCCAGCGATGAACACCAACGGAAACATGATGTACACTCCGGGAAGCACCAATAGTAGGGACCTGTAATGTTTTCCACCTTATGTATGTATGTATCTAACTGTGGGAGCGTTGTTACTGCGTATGTACGTATTGTACGTACGTACATTCTGGCCTTTGTCAAGGAGCTTAAGCTGGTATATCTTTGCACCGAAGCCTGACTCATTCCATAAGTAATGGCCCAACCGAAAGCCGTGCCAAAAAACACCACCCAGAAGTTCATGTACTGGAATGGATTTGGATCCCACCTGATAACAAAACAAGCAAGTGCTGTCATTTATCGTTCAACTAGCACACCCTAGTACCCGTTCTAGTGTACCTACTTCTACTAATTCAGGTATTGCATATGTAATCTGCACTGACTGAATGAAGATGCGTCCGCCTTCGTATGCGCGATTCCAAGCTTCACTGACGCCGCCAACTTCGATGATTCCTTGGATGCAGACCGCTAGCAGTCCAGCATACATCACGAGCGCTTGAAAGGCGTCCGTCCATACCACAGCTTTCAGTCCACCCTAAAAACAACAGAGAGGGTCGCATCGCATATTGGAAGTTTATAAAACAATGGTTGTCGAGGATCGGAGTCCTTGTAGGTAGTCTATGTTTTTGTACGATAGTTGTGTAGAAGACGCAAGCGGCTCCAGAGATGAAGATGAGGAGCTCGGTGTTAACCCCGGATACGGCATTCAGAGCTGTCGCCGGCGCATACAACACTATCGCCGTGTACATCAACTGCAACAAAACGGACAACCAAACCAACATAAAGTAAAGCAAGATAAACAGCAATGCGCTCCTAAACTTACTGTTGAAGCAATGAAGAAAAAGCTTCCGATCAGTCGAATTAGTTGGGATCGATATCGCATCTCCAAGTACTAAAAGAGCACAAGAGCTACCCTATATACGTACGTATTTGAACTACGTACATATAATGCTCAACAATGTATGTACGTTACGTACTGTAATAATAAGTCGACCCCTCTCAGCCACGTACCTCGTATGCGCTGGTCAGCTTAAGGTTGTAGAAGATGGGCTGGTACACCATTGCGGCAATGGGAATGGCGAAGAGAATGCCCAACAGGTACCAGACCATGTTGGTACCCTTCATATACATTTCTGATGTAATTCCCAGTAGAAGGATGCCGCTAAGAAAGCTGACCAAAAGCGACAGGGCAGTTGGAACGATGGGCATCTTTCGATCACCAAGCAGAAATTCTTCCGTCGTCTTCTGTCCGCCCTTATGTAGGGCATGGTAGAGTCCAATGGCAACTGATATCACCAATGTTAGACCGAAGACCACATAGTCCATCCAGTGAAATTGACCGAGGGAAACCGCGGATGCCATACTTGGATCTGAAGCACGTACTGTACTCGCTGATTTTTACAAGCAAGCGATAAGAAAGAAGTAGGTAGGTACGGTAGCGTCGTGCGTCGCTGAAGCAAAACCGCAGATCCAAGTGCCAATAAAACTGTTGCAAACAGATGCTGGCAGGGCAGAATAAAAATGTTATTATTGTGCACAGCAACAGACAGCAAACACTTGAGACTTGAGGTTGAAAATATTTGTTACAACCGATTTATTTATACAACAGCAGAACGACAGCGAAAAGGCAAGGCCAATTTTTAGCAAAATATTGGATTTGTCTTCACGCATTTTACGAACGTACTACGTAGACAGAGTGGCTGGCTGCCAAATTGTGACAAACATTTTTCAATATTGGAAGTGCCGGTAAAATAAAATAGCGTCAAGGTCACACATTACCAACCAGTCACTGCAAAAGGGCTACATAAAAATACGTAATTCTCAACCCTTATGCATGTAACTACTGTAGTCAATGTTTCAAAAAAGCGAACGTTTCCACCGATTGACCCAAATCCGTTTCAGTCGGTGGTATTCACCTAGACAGAGAGCATCAGTGGACAAGAGTGTTGACCATAAAACATGGAGTAAAGTGAAGGTTTTTGAAGACTAATGTACTGAATTAAATATTTATACGCCTTATAATGCTTCCACAAAAAAGGCTGGATTATGAGTGACAGTGATAACGACAAGAACCAACCGGTGGCTCAACTTTTATACCAGTGCACCCAGCCCAGCCCATTGTCTCGTATTTAAAATCGTAAATTCGGCTAGGTACCACGTAGTGTTTGAAACAGTAACAGTACCTAGCACATTATAACATATTATTATAAATGCAATAGGTTATACCAAATAATTGACAAATAATTCTTTGTTACAACGGCAAGGGAAGGCGCATACACTGAGCCTGTTTATCTTGGTACCGAACCGATCATGAGACGATAATATGTACTTATGGTATTTGTACAACACACTCATTTCGGTCCCCTCAAAAGTTGACTTGACCCGTTTCTTCTATAATGTCATTGTTTTTCACAATCGAGATCTATAGACAACCTCCTCGAGCGGGACATCCCGAAAAATATTTACAGTATTTGAAGAAGAGTCCTTGTGTTAGCGAACGCCAGATAGTGCCAAAAATATATAATTCTGCTTTAAGGGAAGAACGGAAGACGTAGTGTGTATAAAAGCAAAGAGAGCATCCCTGGCAGAGATTCGCCCCAATTATTTAGGTTTCTGAAATATCCATTATTTGGATATCCAACAATTTGATTTTATGAAACCATTACATTGGGTTTACCAAATAATTAGCTTCTACGAAACCATAAAGGGAGGTTCCCCCCCCCTGGCCTGCTCCGGCTTCCCCGCGGACCCGCACCCCCCACGACCCCTCCCCCCCCCCACGCGGGCCCCCCGCCCTCCACCAACAAACCCGCCCCCCCCCCCCCCCCCCCCCCCCCCCCCCCCCCCCCCACCCCTTAATTGGGGGAACCCAATTATTTGGTTTCGCAATATCGAAATATTTAGATATTATTCCATTTTTTTTGGTTTTTACGAGCCACTACATTGGTTTCGCCTTTCACCAAAACCCAACACAATGGTTTCGTAAAACCCAATTATACTTTCGTAAAACCCAAATAATTGGATATCCAAATAATGGGTATTTCAAAAACCCAAATAATTCGGGCCAGGGTTGCTCTCTTTCGTTTTACCAATCCTCCATTCTTCCCCTAAGCAGAATTATATTTTTAATAGTAGATTACGTACGTAGTCCTTGCTGGTTATGTAGGCCTATGGGAGTTCCTAATATACGAAGGATTGAAGTAATCTCTCCAGACGGGGGTGGTGTTCGCTTCGTTTCGGTTTTGCACTCCTCGTCTGCAGGCAGTGACGTTCGTTCGCCTTGAAATTTTTGATCTTATCCCAAGACACGCGACATTGTCATGTGCTCTACCCGTATGCACCATACTACTGTACATTTTTTCGGCAGCATTTTAATTTGGCGTAAATAAAATTACAAGTTTTTTTGCTTTGCCGTGACAACAACAAGCCATTACTTTGCTGTTTCGTCTTAAAGGGACCCAGACATAAAAAATTCCTATATTTTCAGATTGGAAATTTTCTTAAAATTGTGATGTCAATTCTGGCACCCAAAAACCCCTAACAACACAATAGATACACGATTTCATCGTATATTATACAGGTGGTCTCTTAGAGAAGGCCACACTCAGTTCTCAATATGGAAGGTATGGACAATATGCTCTAACGCGATTGGGTTGGTCGATAGCGACCCCGCGGTATTTAGTGAAAGTTTGGATCGGTGCCTGCGGGTTCGTCGACCTTGTTCAATCATCTGGGAGCGGAAAAGGAGCGAGTGAAAAGAACAATAATTGACAACAAATGACGTCGACGACCCCGCAGACACCGATCCAAGTAAAAGCTGCGGGGTCGCTATCGACCAACCAATCGCGTTACCGCATACTGGTATCGTAAATACGATGAAATCGTGCATCTATGTATTGTGTTGTTAGGGGTTTTGGGTGCCAGAATCGGCAAAATTTTGGGAAAATTTCCAAATCTGAAAATGTAGGGATTTTTTATGTCTGGGCCACTTTAAGCAGGATGTACGCAACTAGTTTACATAGGTTATTATTATTACACGCATCTTACACAACGTATAAGGTAAGTGTGTATATGCTTATGTGGCTGTAGCGCGATTCTCAAGTCCTTGCAGTACCGTGTTTACCGGTGGGGCTATGCAAAAATTGAGAGGTCCTACCTGGGGCGATGCATAAGAGGCTATGCATGGACTTTTTTACGTTTTTGAGAGGCGCGCGCGCAGACGCATATTATTTTTAAGTCAAAAGCACGTGTTTTTAGGACATAATTGAGGTCAAAACAGAGTTATTCTGGTATACTGTAAAGTTCGGTGTATAGCCCTGCAGGACACACACACACATATCGTATACACACAAGATCAGCCAATAATTTGGGAGGGGCTATGCACCGGTAAATATGGTAAGTATGCTATGCAAACACAGTGACATACCTAATGCTGCATGTACGGGCGTAACAGGTGTAACAACACATCCGGAGAGTACATTCTGATTGTTGTGCTTCACATTACATCTTTATCCGGTTGTGCATTACATACCTCTGAACTGTATGGACGTACTTGCTTATCCTGCCTACGCACAAACAGAAGTACAGTATCTAGTCCACAAACCACGAGTACTTAACCATCAAAACATACGTCCGGTAACCGAGGTCGATTTAGTCATGGAAATGTTGATAAAGTTCTAAAGCTCGCGGTGCCGAAATCAAAAAATGCAATACGTAATATTCGTGAATTAGGAATAACATATGGAGAGAGTTCTTTGTATAATTTAATGACGAAGGAGAAAGAAAAATTTTTGAGAAAAAGGAGAAAAGAAAAGAGAGAGGAAATGTTATACAAAGAACTCTCTCCATATGTTATTCCTAATTCACGAATATTACGTATTGCATTTTTTGATTTCGGCACCGCGAGCTTTAGAACTTTATCAACATTTCCATGACTAAATCGACCTCGGTTACCGGACGTATGTTTTCTGGGAGAAAGACAACAATTTGTAGGCTCCCTTGGTGATGTGATGGTTGTTTAAGTACCCTACCATGTGATGGAGGGAAAGTGGTAAATTGGTACCTAACCTAGTACATAGATTGCCGCATCGGTTCGTTGCTAACGCAGGTAGGGCTGTTCTCTATACAGTAGTGTGTGACTGAAAATACAGTACAGTGTGTGACTGAAAATACAGTACTGTCTTGTTATAACCGACAGTCTACAATCTGTCCTGGTTCATTGAGAACGGCTTTTCGTTTCAGTATGGCGTCCTGTATGAGCTTGCGAGGTCCCATAGGAATGCGAAGATCCTGCAGATCTTTCTCCGACAAAAGCAACAGAGATTCCAGTGTGATGTCTTCGCGAGTGAAAGCAACCAAGTATTCGGAAAGATTGTTGGCTTCCAGGAAAATTTCCAGAGGAGTGGGATCATCGTAGTCAGAGAGATCTGCACGGTACATACTGTACGTACAGGTAATCACAAATTGGCTTGATTGAAGGCAAACTGTAGGCTAATACACTTACTATTGGCAACTTTTGAGGACTAACTCAGACATGTATGTACGTACGTACGTATGGTAGAATTGGCTGCTCCGCATACGTACCGATTTCTTCGTTTTCATGCCAGGAGGCAGCGGCTGGAGAAGATTGAGAAGCGGATCCGGCAGCTGCAACTTCCGAAGCGCTCTTCTCCATCTGAAGCAGCGTATCCGACATCTGCAGGTGAGTACGAAAACTCACACTCCCAAAACCAGGCCTGAAACACACAGACACATACGTAGGTAGGTAGGTACTATCACAGTCCAATGCTGCCTCGGTTACTGTTTATGGAATCTAAAATAGCGCACATCCGATACCGATCGAATAAACTGGGTGGCTCAGGTGACAGATCAAGCGAAATTCCACTGTCCGCTCCCATCTCCTCGTCCGGACAAGCGTAAATTACATCTGAACTCGTCGAACGCTGGGTTCCTAAATCAGTACATTTCTATAGAACACAACCCACCAAGCAACTGTACTTGCTGCTGAATGAAAGCCGTGTCTCTGCGGCACTTCTTTCAATCAGACATCGTACATAATAACTGTACAGACAGTAACTCTATAGAGAGAATAGCCTAACGTAGTACCTACAGTGCAGTTACTGTTCGTACCTGCGGCCTTGATCTTCTTTCCCTGCTTTTGTTGGAAGACGAGCTGCGAATATGACTTGCTGACGGAATTGCCCGCGCTCATAGCCAATCGCTGATCTTGGCGCACCGTTGACGGCTGATAGTTGACGCCGAGACGCAGCGTTTCCTTTAACTTCTTCTCCAGTGTACTGCGCATGGACTTCACATATTTTACACTTCGATTCGCGGACGGTGCCGCTGTCGTTGTTGAGGGTGTAGCAGCAGCAATCTCGGCAGCAGAAGTAGCGGATATCGTTGTCGTGGCCTGGGATCTTTGGTCAGTGATTGCGGCATGAGAAGATGATGGCTGAATTAGCGAAGCAGTTGCGGCTAATTGCTGGTGGGGAGTGGGAGTACCACTACCACTCAGAACAGGGACGGAAGTGGTAGCATTGCTCTTATTTTTTGGAGGCGGTGGTGGTGAAGTTACGGTCGCGGAATTTACAGCAGCAGAGGGTGGTTGCTCTTGGCGAGGAGAAAGAGAGGTGGAGGGCGCGTAAGGGGACGAGGAAGATGGCGTCGGCTGCTGGTGTTTGACCGCCGCCGGCACTTTCCTAGTCAGTTTCTCCCATTTCCGTATGCGTTTGTCTGCGTCCACCGGCGCCCTTTGACGCTTCTTCATCGCCTCTTTCGAATTGACCAGCATCTGATGATTCATGGACGCGTCCAAAAATCTCAAATACCAAACAATTGTTAGTACGTCCATGCCTGTATGCTGTATAAACCTTGAAAATGAGTGCAATAAATCCTGGAGAAGACAGACCTGACGATGTCGTCGTGTCCATTGACGGCTGCCACATCGAGTGCAGTTTGTAGGTCGTTGTCCAGCGCCCAGAGATTACAGCCGAAATTGACGAGAAAAGTCACGCAGGTTACATGATGATTTCTTGCTGCGTGGTGCAGCGCCGTGCTCCCCCACAGATCCGCCTTATCAGGATCTCCCCTGTAATGTTAACACAAACAGTAGTGGGCTACACACGTGGTGAGAAACCCCAGCGGTAAAACCGTTACCTTTTCTCAGCACTCCCCCCTCCCCACGTGTTCACACGACGGTGAGTTTCAAACTCACGGTGAATTCACTGGCCTCCCTATGCTTCATCGCATACGTACGGGGAATTCCCCGTGAGTTTACTCGCTCCGTGTGTAGCGCACTAGTGTTACGTACGCCTTACTTTACCAACTACTACTGTACAATAAGTAATTTCTTATGCGCATTTTGCTACAGCCGGCAAAAGCATGCCTGCAGTCGGTGATTTTTGTATCGCCCATTGTATTACAGCGCACGCATTTATGATACGTATGTACTGTATGTAGGATGTACTGTAGTATGTACTGTATTTGCTATGATCGATGGAGAGTTGGCTTAGCAAACAAGAAATCGGGTGGTTGTCGTCCGTTTCCCTCCCATCAACGGTGGTGGAAAATTGACATAAAGCTGATTGAATTTCGATTCGACGAGTCCATCAGTTTCGCCGCTCGATGAATGAACGACAAAAGCGACCAATATGTAAAAAGGTATATCACATACATACAATACGTACCGTACGTATGTAGTATGTAATGTACAGTACCGTATGTGCATTTTAAGAATAAGAGGAAGAGGAAGAATAAGAGTGACAGAAAAGTAAGGCACTGATTGGATGCCATTGATGTGCGCGTGCTCTTCCCAACAGTCAACTACTTTGCATTGAATAAAAAGCACCTTCGTCATGTCGCATATGTACATACATAGCTGGCTCAGGCTCAGCCTTGTCGTTCCTATTATCCCCGCCACGGTGGCTCTACGTCAGCATCTCATGTGTGTAGATGCTTGGTGGAGGGAAAGAAACGGAAGAGAGCTCATGTACGCCGGCGGGCATTTTGACTGAACATCGGATACGCGGAATAGGTTGTCTGCCTGACGCTGTTAGAGTGCTATAGCTTACACATGTGAAAGCAACATGTCTCCCATATCCTGCGCTGCCCTCCTGTTCCTACTCGGATGATAAAGTGGAGATTGTTCTTATTTCCCTTTTTTGGCACTTAGCAAGCCAAGCATAAGCAAAGGCTTCTCCCTCTTCAGCTATTTGCACACTGAATTGATTTCGACTCCGGCGGCCCGCATTACTATGCTCATGTCTTTCCGGGGCCACGCTTGCCTTTTTCGTCCTTGAACGACACACCGCGAAACAAGCAGAGGCTTGTTCAAAGTGACGAAACAGTGCGTACTCGAATAGCCAGCTGGCTGACTCGTACGTACGTACATAAAGTACAGTATGTTAACTCAACCATGCCATTTTAATATGGAAGGGTACGGTATGTACTGTAGACGAACTGCTTTTTGTTTCATTGAGCTAACTGCACAAAGATACGTATCTGTTGGCGAGCCAATCTGGCGTAGATTCCGTCGGACGTTTGACAAGTCTGATTGAGAGCGTTCAGCGCCCGCAAACTTCGCGGAATACTCGTAGTCTCGAGTTCTGAGTGTATGTACAAGCACAAAGTCGTGTGTGTCGCATCCTGCCGCCTTTTCTCCGCTCTCTTCTTTTTCTCTTCGGTTCTCTCACTTTTAGGCCGGATCCGAAAGTGACACGTCCCCGTGTGACGCTGCTTTTACATACTGTACGTCGCACGTATGTATGTACGTACATATGCACACAGCAGCGCCTGAATGGCGAATCTCAGTGTGCTACTGATAAAAGCTATGTTTTAGCCGCTTTTCCATCTTTGCCATAGAGGAAAATGTTATGGACGTGGAAGCACAAAATAAAATCATAGATGGAAAGTCAGCGACATCGCGTGCGCATCTGTTCTTTCGTCAGTCAATTTTGTGCCAAGCAGTGCATACTGCATGTCGTCCTGTCCGATCGGAAGGTACTTTTGTTCCCTCATCTTGCTTCTTAGGATAATTTCGCCATTTTGCCTCTGATCGAACAATAAAGCTGAAAAACTAGCTTGGACAGAAAAGATTTAGAGGGGCCTATATACACATAGCTCAGTTCTTGGAGAGACTTCATGAGAAGAGCGCTGTGCTGACACAAGTGAGGCCCTAATTGCGACTTGGAGGAGGGGCTGAAGCCTGATTTTCGGAAATTTTGGACTACCGCCTAGGCCCCCACCAAGATGTACATACACTGTAGTACATATACCAGAATATTTATTCACGTACATACGTACGTATACAGTACACGCTGAGCGTATGAGCATGAGCGACCAAGTTCTTCGCTTAGTTCAATGTTGTAGAAAACTGCTTAGCGCGTACTTAATATTTTTCCTGGAAGGCAACCCGCGAAAAGTTGAAAAGAGTCTGAGGCGCAGAAAACTCTATCGCTTCCGTCGCCTTATGCGACAGTTACGTCGTCGCCTCCATTCCCAACTCCTATAGCCTTCATTACAACTTTGACTTTGCTTTAATTTATCGCTTGAATCAACTGTCTCAAACTACCGTAGGCGACCAAAAGTCCGCACTCCCACTTTGGAGAAGCCGCGCGTACATGAACACTGCGCCTTGTGAACCCACGTATCCATCCATCCACGGTTTCATGCCGCTTGCACTTTTGCTAGTCAGCTTCGAACTTGATGTATACTGTACGGTATGCTTTCCTTATGAGAGAAATTCAAATTGCATTAGCTGTTGGCCATGGTGTTTGCGGACTATAGAGTGAATGAATTACTGCCACAATACAAGGGTCCCCTGGGTGGCGAATGGCTATTATTTCAAGCTCATCCCTTTGACTCTTCCTTATATTGCCCGCGCAACGAAAGAGACACGCTATCTTTTCCCCAGATTTGTTCAATCGGAGCTATCCTTCGATCAGACGCCGTACCCATGTACATACTCTCATAAGTACAATATAATACGTTATGCCGATACGTTACTATAGCGCATATTTCCGCTAGCGGGCGCAATGATAAATCGAGCACTATTCAATAAATCGCCGTCTTATTATTCAAAGTTCCTACCGCCGCAACCGTTTTCGCTTTTGCGACATTCCGCCACCCTCCAGCAGTGTGGGCCGCTAACTGAGCAACCACGATTGAAGATTCAACTGTTGCCGAAGGAGTTGTACATGTCTAGACTGCACAACGGAGCTGTACATACCTACCTACAGTACATATTATGTACAGTAGTACGTACGTACAGTATGTATGCAGTGCTGGTACTGTAGTGTAGGTACATACGTACATCAGTCAGTCCCACTCCCGCCACACACCACCATGTCTGTACCTATCGTACGGTATGTACATTAGCTAGGTACGTACGTATGTACATATGTACACATTAGAGAGTACATTACATAGGTAGAGTTAGCTTCAGATGGCGCTCATTTTCTTGGAAAGCAGCTGAGGCGGCTATCGACGGGCGACTCTCGATTCAATTTTACATTGCTACCGTCGCGATGATGATGATACGAAATTGTGACAATTTAACGCCGTAATGTCATCAAAAGAGCAACTGTAATTTATTAGCCGATGTCATTTCGTTCGGATGGTTACGCGGCCGTTCACTCACACATGTGTACTGTACCAATGTAGGCGAACTCAAAAAGTTGTTCTACCTATATGTATGTTTTGGATACCCTACATAATGAGATTATATCATTTCCTTTCTATTACGTACCTCTTTCAGAAGCGAGTACGTTATTGCCCGTATAAATACTGTTTAGGACAGTAAAAGCATGAAGAGAAATACACCTGCCCATATATAAATTTGGTAGGATTGTAAAAGCCGTGTAGCGCAAAATATCTACGTACTGTACATACAGTGTATCTTTCAGAGATACTGTACACACAGACATACAGCAGGATTGCAGTCTTCTGGAAAGACAGCTAGCTGGAAGTCGGAAGAAATGCAACTTCCAAATAGCTGGTTGATTTTATCATCGATGCTGTCCAGCTATTTCGACGCTAGCGGCGATGGAAGCGCAGCTGTGGATCCAAGAAATATGACATACCCTCGCGATCCAGCCACTTGCACAAATACTACAGAAATCATCGAATTCATCTTTCGCATTCTGGATCCCAAGTACTACAATCGACACAAAGTGCCTGGTTATGAGGCTGTCATGGTGACCGTGGAAATTTGGATTCAAGAAGTCACCACCATCTCAGAGATCACTCAAGATTTTGAAATTGGTACGTAAAATGTGTAAGAAAGTATATTGCTGGCTGACTGTAAATGTAGCAGCACAAAGGAGCACGGCAACCAGCGCATAATAACCCCACTATGCAAAATTGCGAGGTCCTGCACTGTATGGGGGGGGGGGGGTGATGAGCTATGCACCAGTATGTAAATACGGTAACTCTGCAATTTGATCAGCAAGTCTCTGTTTGCGTGGCATAATGTTTTAGATTTGTATATCAACGAATTTTGGTCTGATCCAGCCTTGAATTATCAGCATCTGAATCCATGCAGGCATAATGTCTCACTGGACAAGTATGTGCTGCAGAAACTGTGGACGCCAAACACCTGCTTTATCAACAGCAAGAAAGCGTCCATTCACAATTCGCCATTTACAAATGTATTCCTAATGATTTTCCCAAATGGAACTCTGTGGGGGAACTATCGTGTGAAGCTCACTGGACCATGTCACATGGACCTGAAACGATTCCCAATGGATGTGCAATCGTGCCAACTGACATTTGAAAGCTACAACTACAACACTGACGATGTTCGCATGAAATGGAGCGCCAGTCCGATTGTGCCCCCATTCGGTAGACTGATTCAGCTTCCAGATTTCACTATGATTAGCTTCAACTCTGTCGCCGTGGAACAAGTAAGTGCTGCTCTGCACTCACAGAGTCCACCACTGTCCAGTCCACGTGACTTATACAGTACACCGGCGATCGCTTTGTTTACTTTCGTGGCCACTTATTGAGTCTCAACAAATTTTCCATAAAGCTTCGTGGTTTCGTCAGCGGAAATCGCATTAGCACCCTTCCTTGTATGTATAGAATGTACACGGCGAACGCACGCATCTACGTAATGCGTACGTATGCACATGTATGCGTCTGTAGCGGGGTCCTCCACTTTCCGGTGCCAGCCGTGATACCATACTTTCGGCAGCAGTGAATCTATATGTACGTCGCATACTGTACGCATACATGCTGCATACACACCGCATACTTGCGTATTCTAAAATCCGTCTTTCAAGGCGAATTTTGTCGGCTTGATTGACTGGCAAAGCTACAGCTATGGAATATTCATGCACTGAGAGAGCCTAGGCGAAAAAGCGACGTCAATTCAATTATTTGACAGCTTCTGATGTTTAGTAGCTGATTTTCGTACCCATGAATTGCCATCAATCACATTCATGAAGAAGACAGCATTAGAGAACTCAATCTTGGCCCTTGAGAAAAATATTCGATCGCATGTACACACACGTTCAATAACAAACACACTAACACTAAATCAATACACACACGTTGGCATATCGGCATTCTGCCAATATTCAAGCAGACAGCACTTTAGTACGTAGTACGTCTCATCATGATATGCAAGCAGCAGACAAGAGAAGTTGACGTAATGAACATGCATACTTTACTTACACGGCTCATTCATATCGAAGACATGCAGTCCATGGCTCGTCGTTGCAACGCAAAAGCATGGACAACCATGGCCACGTCGTAGAGTTGCCTGAAATTAGTATTTCTTTATGCTTTTTTAGCTGTACTCAGCAGGGTGGTGGGATGAGCTGACTGCGTCATTTGTGTTCCAACGACGATATGGTTGGTACATCCTGCAAGGCTACATACCCACCTATTTGACCATCTTCATCTCCTGGATCAGCTTTTTTCTGGGAACTCGCGCCATTCCAGCACGCACCATGATTGGTGTGAATTCCTTGCTGGCGATGGCCATGATGTTTGGCAACATCATTCGAAACCTACCCAGAGTCAGCTATGTCAAAGCCATGGATGTGTGGATGCTCAGGTGAGGAGAAAACCTTGCGTTCCTGCGAAATCCCATGAACACACTACTACGTATCTGTGTACTTTTTCAGTGGGATGACCTTCGTGTTCATGTCTCTGCTGGAACTGGCCGTGGTCGGGTATTTGAGTCGGAACTCGGCGGATACACAGACTGGACTGTACGGCCCCGGCGGCCCGAGTCCAGGCGTGGGCCCTGGCGCGAGTCGCAGCCTGGGCAAGCGGAAGATGCAGCGACGGGATCCGGCTTGGAACTCGAGTCTCGCCTCCTTCACGGCGCCTTCGCATCGCGGTTCCATGGACTTTCATCCGGCCAGTGGAGTGCCTCTGTCCAAGGTACGCTACAGTTCCATTGAGCGCAGAGCTCGTGGATGTCCCTGCTGTGGCAACTGCAGCTGTTCTTGGGCCTGTGTCTGGAAGTGCTGGAAAGTAACGCCGGAGCAAATTGATAAACTCTCCGCTATCTTTTTCCCCACCTGCTTCTTCGTCTTCAACCTCTTCTACTGGGGATACTATCTCGGATTCGAAGACAACTAGCTGCAGTTAGACAAACCCTATGCGTCACTTCACCAGTACTGGAACAACGCTCTTCATGACCCTCAGATTTCCTGTCCATCTTCTTTATGTATGTACGTAGGCTATGTATGTACCTTATGTATGTCATGTGTACAGCTATTGGACCACACGAACAGATACCCGCACTATACACACATCTGTCCCCTATACGAGTACCATGACGAACTAGTCACCTACTGTATCTAGAAGTACCTAACCCGTATCTTCTATTACCATGGATCAGAAGATGATCCAATATATCTTATCACAGCAAGAATGGTATTATATGAAATTGAATGACTCTCATCCCGCTTGTGATTGCTAAAGAGACCTTATGAAAGATGTATGATTACTACGCTATGCGAATGTGTCAGATCTGGCGATGCATGAATGCTATATGTGTTCTGTTTACTGTACACAACTTTCAGAAATCCAATTCTGTGACCGATTGCATGCAATAGGCGCATGTGGAGAGCAAATTCAAGCCTTTTGCACGCAAGCAAATAAAATAGCAAACAAACTGTCAGTATACCGTATGTACGCGTTGCGTTCGTACTTTAGCACAAAGACACTGTACGTACTTTAGCAGTTTAGGCCTCTGTACATGTTTTGTAATACCTTGAGATTCGACATGAAAGGCGAACCAATGAGCTTGTTTGTTTGCCCCATAAGCATGACGCTACCGTTTGTTGCACTTGAAGAACGAAAAAAACGAAGCCCCAAGTCCGAATACTTGCATTTTCAACGATACTGTAGCTGTTGTTCGAATGGCAACAGCTTCTTACCCTCCAGTTCCAGTAGATGGGATACGGTCAGGACTTCACTTATCCACCCCATTTCTGCACAGACTGCATTTTGATTTCTACCAATGCGGACCCCCAGTGTTGCTATCTCCGAGCGTCTCATTCAATCCTTACCTAGCCAATTTCGTAAACAAAAGCAGGTGCGAATGCATTCGCAAACCAAAACCGCTGGGTCCCTCGCATGAAAAGCATATTGAGTGACAAACGCGTTCCCATTTTCCAGCATTTAGGCGGGATGATAGAGTGACTATGGCTACGTACGTACGGATAAAACGACTGAAGATGAAAGAACATGGATCTGCGGTTTCCATCAATAAACACGAGGTTGTGTGATGCCCTTGTGTCAATAATACGAAACAGCCTCTATAGGGAATGGAGTCCAGTACTATGGAGTGAGTACATAGTGCGTGTACTAAACTGAAAGCTCCTCGAATAACTCTTATAACGTTGGCCGTTCGTGGCCCTAAAATTTGGGCAAACAAAACGGCGGCAGCTCCATAAAAGGTGTGTGCAACACATAGTAGTCGGGGACTTTGAGGGCGGCAACTCCAAGCACTCTAAGCGTCGTGGTAGACGGTGGTGGGTGGCAGGAAAGGTGGAGTTTGCGCCGCCGAATGAAAACTTTTTCACGCCATTCGACCACCTCCATCAGTCAACTTCCCAAAAACACGACACAGCCAGATGTCGTGAATAAAGACACTACACCATCCCAGCTGGCCTGGCTGTATGTACCTATGTACGTATGCTAGCATTACCAGTTCAATACGCATGTAGAGCAGAATGAGCAACCAATGAGATGGAAACCCCGGCCCATACATTCAACTTTTGTATTGGAGGCGAGGGACATTAAACGGAGGATACTAAATTCTACGGCTCCTACTGGTCTGTGATGGTATGACATGGCACCGCACACATTGAAGAAGCCATAAAGCGATTCTGGTGTCAATTCTATTCTTTTCACCATCAACCCAGGACAGTACTGTACATCGCGGTTGTTGCTCCTGTCCTAATCATACATTAAAAAATAAATCGCAGAAAGAATAGCCCACCCTTGGTGTGGCTACGTACAAGTGCGGCGGTCCCCAAACGACTATCCCTGCACTACTTTTCTAAACAATGAGACAAAGGGCACACTTCGAATCGCCACAATTTTGAAGATGTCTAACAGTTTGTAGCCAGACAAACAGGTGTCGGGTCCATAGTTATATACACATCGGCTGGCAAGTGCAGTACTTTCGCGTTTCGACCTACGAACACAGAACAAGAGAGATGGAAGGGAACAAGGCTTGCAAAGACAGCAACTTTCCGTGCAAAGCAGAATTCAGCTATACAGAAGACCCCCGAATTGCGTTTATTCTTCGTTTACAATACGTATGTAATACGTATTCGAGACATTTGTACTAGTGTTGTACCAAGAATAATATTATTCTTGGTTGTACTGTACTATACTATGCTAGGCGCTGCCTGCGCCATCATACCTTTCCTACACCTGTGTCATTGATATGGAAAATAGTCAAACCAGACTAGAGGACCAAATAGCAGACAAGGACCACTTTGGCAAAAAATTGCAAGTATGAACTAACTGTCAGTCTTACCCTCTTCCAATGACAATTCGTAAAGCTTCCAAGCGACCAGCGTAGGCTGCCCAATGAACAGCTGTCATCCCATCTTCATCCGTCGAATTTAGTTCACGCTTAGTTCCATCCTTCAGCAGATTCAAGTGCCCATCTCGAGCAGCGTTTTGATATTTTTCAGACATACAGACAGACAAACTTGGCTAATTTTTCCAGCCAAGTGAAGTAGTAGTAAAAGTTGTCACTGAAGAAACTGAACGGCGAGTTATAGGAGTGAGTTGAGTTAGTCGTCCCTTAAAATAGTTCGGCTTCCAAGCAGATATCAAGCAGTAGCAATAAAGAGAAGCAAAGAAATTGACTGAAACTTCACTTCACACCTGAAAAGCTGTTGCTACGCAACCAGCGACTCCACACAACATAAACTCAGCACACACGGCACACCAGGTCAGCAGCAGATTATTCAACGACACTCCAGCAGCGCAGCGCAGGAGTACGGTATGTTACAAAGCGCCCATCCGTGCCGAAGCGCTTCGGCAGACTACGTCACGTCCACTCCACACCACATTAGTACATTACCCCTTGTGAAATTTCCATCTAACAGACAGCAAAGCACCTTCATTCAACCTAAAATCAAAAATATGTAATTCTTGCTTGGGGGAGAATGGACTACTTAGTGTAAACGAAACATTAGACACCCTATTGTTTGGATTTTACAAAACCAAATAATTGGGTTTTACAAAGCCAAAAAATTGAGGAAACCCAATTATTTGGGTTTGTAAGAAGCGCTAATTTTATGAAACCAAACAATTGGGTTTTACGAACCCAAATAATTGGGTTTTATGAAACCAAATATTTGGATATTTCAAAAACCCAAATAATTGGGGCAGATATCTGCCAGGGATGCTTTGTTTCATTTACACTATGTCCTCCATTCTTCCCCTAAGCAGAATCGTATATTTTTGATAAAATGATGGTCCATTCCATAAATCCCGCGCTGTTGTGACTTCAACATTCACGCTGCGGCTGCATTTATGCCATGGTTCATGGACTACTCTAGAAATGAAGGTTCTGCTTCTGGACTGGAAAGTAATATACAGGTGTACACGAGCGGGGTTAGCGACGTTGTTTTGTGCAATGAGTGTTTCACACACTACAGTGCAATTTAGGTGAACTATTGTAATTTTTGGCAGTTACTAAACAAAATACTCATCATTGGCAGTCTGTAGTTCCATTCTGTTGGCAATGCATGAATAAAAGCAGGTCATATATATGAGAAAATCAATCAGTCAGACAAATCTTGAGAGTGCTTTCAGCTCCCTTGCTGTGATAAGGACTGATCTGGACATTATCTCACATGGTAGTGCTTGAAATTCTTATCAACATAGGGCTCCTGTTCTTTACATTTCTGGGTAATTGGTTATGGATCACTCCAAAGTTGGGCAAAACAGTCAAAACAGAGTTTCAGTACAGAGTTGGGTATCAAAGCTGTATTACCATGGCATTGCTGTAATAGGCCCATTCACCCCATTGCAACTTGAAACGCCCTTTTCAATAGTTTACTAACCGCATGACACTGTTTCACCCCTACCATTAGTGAGTTGTCTAGAACTGAAGCCAACCAACATCAATGGTAAAGCAGCCGGCACCAGGCAATAGCTAAGTCATCCACAGCTCAGCTGCTATCCAATGGACACGCCTGGACAACATCTCTTGTTGTAGCGCTTGAAATTCTGATCAGGATAGGCTATTTCTGAATCTAATATAGTGTTGGGCAATGAGGTAGAAATGTCGCCCTAGAATATTTATGTTCCATATGCACTCATGCTTAGCAATGAATAGGCATGCCATAGTTCATAGGGAAATTATATCAACATACAACAGACAAATCAAAATATTTAGAGTCGACTAATGGCCCGTTCACAACGAACGCTGTCAACGCAGATATCGACGTTCAACGCAGATATCGACGTTCGACGCAGATATCGACGTTCAACGCAGATATCGACGTTCGACGCAGATATCGACGTTCGACGCAGATATCGACGTTCGACGCAGATATCGACGTTCAACGTAGATTATGGAAATCTACGTAAATCTGTATTTTTCTCCAATAATAACGCCGGCATAGATGATGATGTTGTTTGGTACGTACGTACGTATTTCCATCAAGTTTTCGTCGATGTTTGCTACTTTTTTCTGCGATCGCTAATATCTGCGTCGAACGTCGATATCTGCGTCGAACGTCGATATCTGCGTTGAACGTCGATATCTGCGTTGAACGTCGATATCTGCGTCGAACGTCGATATCTGCATTGAACGTCGATATCTGCGTCGAACGTCGATATCTGCGTTGAACGTCGATATCTTCGTTGACGTCGATATCAGCGTTCGTTGTGAATGGGCCATCAATGAGGGAATGGCTCATCTTTCATTTCTTATCTAAACTATCTCAATATGTTTCCTCCTTATCCAAATATATTCATTTCACTGAAGACAGCTCACCTACGTATGTACAAAACATAGCCGTTTCCTTCCGTTGTAACCCCGCTTGCGTACGCACATATTTGAAAGTGCGCCAACTTTCCGCTCCATATACGGCGTTGTTACTATAGAACTCCATGCATGGTTTGACTGGAACTTGGTTGGTGTATTCCAGCAGTACGCACACAGCGCGAAAGTTAGCATTCAGCATCCATTGTGGCATAACCCGACGGACACATACAACGAGAGTGCAAAGAACCGCTATTTAGAAATATCTGATTGATATGTCCACATAGTATAGTGGTTCTTGGCATTCTTCCACAAGGATCCGAGCATACTCATGGACACCTTGGCACATACTGTAGCTTGCTTGGGTGGGCTCTTGATAAATCGAAGTAAATCAAAGCACAAAAGACCGATCGTTTTCGTGGATTCGTGGTTGGTTGATCAGTGGCGATAGTGGCGAAAGCTCTATATTCGAAAGCGAAAACTAGCTCAGGAGCCGTGAAAATATGTCGACAAACGTATCTGCAGGTGCAGAAAAAGAGGCGGAGCAAATTCAGACAGAAAGGAGTAGCACTTCCTCTGCCCACTTGACGCCGGGACAGCGAGTAGGCACGTCCGGCATCTCGAAAGTTGCCGCTTCCAGTCCTCAAGCAGGTCCGCCCAAGGTAGAGAAGCAACCCGCCAGAGTCTGGACCTTCCAACAGCACGCCTCTACAAGCACCTCTTCTGCTGTGGGGCCTTTACAAATGGTAGGCCACGGTATAGAGCCACGGTCAAGCCTGTATTAGTGCGTATGCTGAGTATAGTCATGCTGTGTGTTGGGGAAATTTGCGGCTCTTGATGAAATCTATCTGTTGTTTCAGGTGGCACCTTCAATTCGTCGATATCCTTTGAGCTACGTTCCCTTTGATCCTGACAAGGAAGTGAAGCAGTTTTGGCCGAAGCAAAGAGAGAAAATAGAATCGATGACCACTGTAAAACCTCCTCCGTTTATTCTTTCCATGTTCACTTCACAGCCTTCCTTATGCCGCATTCACCATACGTCCATACATCTGTACGGACGTTCAATCAATACATACATCTGTACGGACGTTTACGGAATTACGGACGTATGGTGAACGCGGTTTCAATAATCCAGGGTGATCCCATCAAGATGATCAGCACTAATTTGTGTTCCACTAAACCTGGTCCCGAAGCGAACGAAGACGCGTAACGAATTACGGTACGTTACGTACGTAATAAAAACGAAGACGACGAAGCGCGCGTTGCAGTTCGCTAAACGCAAGTTGTGCCGAGCATCTTGTCTTGATGGGACCACCCTGGATGCATTTCCTTTCTCTGTGCCGTTGTATTTAGGAGCAGTTGAGGGAAGCGAGTAGGACGCAGTTGCTTCCTTTGGCGCGTATCAAGAAGATTATGAAGATAGACGACGAAGTGAAGGCACAAATGATCAGCGCTGAAGCTCCTATCATCTTCGCCCGCGCTTGCGAAATTTTCATTGAAGAGCTCACACTGCGGGCTTGGGTTCACACTGAAGACAACAAACGGAAAACGCTTCAGGTGCGAATCTTTCTTTCTACCTTTTTCGGATATGTAGTATTGTATGCTGTGTTCAGATAGCTACGCTCGTACATACGTAGTAGGCACATACCACGACGTTTGTACGCTGCTGGTCTGAACGCGGCATTTGTCTAAATCCGAAGCCCGAAAGAGACCGTGGCTGTCCATGCTTTTTCGTACCGCTAATCTGAACGCAGCATTGATTGCCCTAAACCAGGCCACGGTTGGCCGGCACATGTCTTCTCGAACCCGCTGCGGCTAGATCTCATGCCGATTGCTAGGAGATCATCGTGGTTGCATTTCCACCCATGACTAAAGATATGTGGTGTAAGAAAATAAAAATTTTGTAACGATTGTAGACGTAATAGGCTAAATATACAAGCAGAACATGCAATAACAGGCACCAATTGCAAAAGCAGCAACCCAACGATATGTTTCGCCCTTTAGTCAAAGACATACCATTGAGCACAATTATGGGCCAGGGCTCATCATCACTTTATTCATGATCGCATGCGTGCGCACAACATACAACCAATGGTATTATCGCATACCACAAATGCAGTAAACATGGCGAATACCAACCATATTGTGTATGAAAATAGCGCTCTGCATACAATTCGTACGTAGTTTCAACTTACGTAAAATGGCTCCAAGTACTTTATACATAAATTTGCATAAGTTGGCTTATTAGAAATCACCCCACTTTTACATGTATTGTACATACGTACATAATGTATACGTATAAAAAATGATCGGCGGTCAAAATCGAAGCAGCGTCCAAAATCATGATCAATCACGAGCCAGGGTCCAGGAAGGGAGTGAGGCAGGTCAGATGAAGGCGGCGGAACTGGCTTTCAGCTTTTCTCAGTCTTTTGCAAAATGGGTGGACGTGGTGGAAGGTGGAGAAATGAGTTGAAGCTTGAATGTCCGGATAGAAAGCTGAGGAAATTTTCATGTCTATGTGATTGGGCTGTTGAAACAGGGATTGAAGGCTGCTTGTGATGAGGATCAGTCTTCTTGATATCGGAACCGAACTGCTACAGCAGAAGTTTCTTCCATACAAGAGTTCTTTTCTTCATCACAGCGCAGTTGTTACTATTATTGATTGAGAACGGAGAAAAGAAAAGACAAGACCGCACGGCGCACACACTGAGGTTGAAAACCAACATCAGTTTTACATCAGTTTGACAGCCCAAAATTGTAATTTTATCTTATTTATTAATTATTATTTACGCATAATGAACCATAGGCCTATTATTTTTGGACGTGCCATATCTGAAGTCTGGAGGGCTATAAGGGCTGAAGTCCGCTGTGTGATCTGAACGACAAGCAAGATACGGTTCCGACGCCTTTCTTTTTCCGCTACCTTATCTCGCTTGTCGTTCAGGTCTCGTAGCAGACTTCACAGCTCCAGTGGCACATCTTTGGTCATGGGTCAAAGGCGCAGTGCTTATTTAATGATTGAAGTTATTTGTTGTTGTAGAAGAATGATGTTGCGATGGCCATTTCCAAGATGGAGCAGTTTGATTTTCTCATCGATATCGTTCCTCGCGAAGAAGTGAAGCCTGCCACTACCAAGAGAACGGTACAGACAGCCCTGGCCTTGCTAGCCCATTCCTCGAAAGGCGCAAGTTTCTGTACTGTAGGAGTACGTGGACGCGGCTGCCAGTACTGAAGAGGCTCCACAGCACCCAGTGCAGTACTTGGTCTCATCGCCGACTAGTGGGGGCACCCTCACTCTCTCCACTCAGGCAGCAGGAGGCAGTCAACTTGCACACACACCTGCTGTCTCCGGCATGCAGACTACACAAGTACAGCTTCAAAACGGCCAAGTGGTACAAGCCACTCCAGTCGGTAAGCCAACTAGTTTGCACTACAGTTCTGTACTTTATACCTGCCACCTACAGTGACACACTGGCGATACGATGATGCGTGCCCAAGTGCTATGAATATAGTAAGCAGTACCTAACCTACCTACACGTGCTGAATCCTGCAGCGTGTGATTAGGTCAGCCGATTCAGCTGCAGGCGATGCCTGGACAGACGATGCAGCTGATAGCGACTGGAGATGGAGCTGGACTGAGTTTGGGTGGTCAGCCCATACAACTCCAAATGCTGCCATCTGGCGCCGGGGTCCACATTGTAGAGGTACATTAGTCGGTCCACTAAGAGAATGCAAAAAATTTCTGAAGGAGACTTTTTCGCGCAAAATTACACCAAGATCACGACAAAGAGTCCTCCTTTCTTCTGGGCTTCTTTCCTTGGAGCTCGTATGAGTTTCGTGTTGCTGTTTAATATTTTAGGCGGATGTCATGGGTGAAGAGGATGATGAAGGGGAATAAACAGTAGCAATCTCGCTCACCCAACACTGTTTGCACTAAAATTTTTAGCAGATTTTCTTCGACAACAAAGCTGAAATGCCAAGGAATACCACTTCTCTTTTTAGCATTGGTTTCATTGTATACTTTGTTGTTTTGTTATTCTGCTGTTGTACAGAGTGGTTGCTATGGCTCACTGCATTTTGATGTACGTATACGGTACATCGGAGCATGTAACGCAACTGTGTATGCTATGCTGTAGTAAAGAGTTTGTCTGTACATTGAGGACTAATATTCTGAAGCTGTCAAGGTATTGCGTCGCCTTTCTATTTGATTATGAAGTCTTTATAGTTGAAATAGGTCGCAGCGATTATGGTGATCTAAACTCGGCGTTCTGCACTTTTCATTCTACCCACTGCAGATGTGCCTTTCAGTCATGTGTTGATGGACCAAAGTGAGCACGCTGCCTTCCTTGTATTTCTGTAGCAATGGACTGGCACTGCCCTGCTATGTGCCAGCTTCCGTCGCCCAAGAAAGGGAAAGTCCTGTTGCTATGCCGTCCCGTCAATTCGGAAGATGCTGCAGCTGCATGTAACTTGGAGCTGCAGCCACTGGGAAGAAGTAGCGTGGTTCAAGAAGGGAGTGGGCGTAGGAAGAGGCTTGGATTGTTTCGTGCCAAGAGCGATGAGGCTGATCGAATGCCTGAGTCGCCCAGAGTCACCAGCTGGGATGCACTCTGGGACGGCCTCTGCATTCTCTGCTACGTGGCTGATATGCTGACAGATCTCTGGGTGGCTGCCTATCACTACTGCACGGAAAACTACTTGGCTGCCGGCCTCGTTTTAGGTATGTATATGTGTGCCTCGAGCTGGGTAAACGAACTAACTGCCCGTGTTCGCGCAAGTGTCTGTGAGATTAGATTACTAGTCGACGTCAAAAAAACAAAGTTGACAGCCCATGCCTAACCAAATTTCCCCTGCTGCAGCTTAGCTATTACCACAAAAGCTTTTGTAGTGCTGCTCGACGTCGAGTAAAATCTCACAATACTCTGTCTGTCATACATAAGAAGTAACGTATGCGTACGTACTCTCTTTCAGGGTTTACCTTTCTACCTGCAGCTATGTTGAACGCTCTAGCTTTATCTTGGTACTGGACTGATTACCAAAACACTCCTCAAGCTCAGAGAAATGGCTTGCACCTTCTGTTGAGGTGTTTATCTGCCCTGGTTCTCCTGGCTCCTATGCTGTACTTCATGGATGCAATAATTTACGCCTTGAAGTATCGTCGCCGTTCTCACCAGTCCAAAGATTGTACGACTCCTGTGCTAGTAGCACCGCTGCAGAACGGTGAAACGTGTATGAAGGAGAAAAAGCCTGCATGCATGGATGCTACTGAATGTTATTTGCGAATGTTGGAAGCGGACAGAGATGGAACTCTCCTCCGAGCATTCGAAGCCTTTTTGGAAGCCGCACCCCAGGCCTTGATCCAGGGACATCTGCTCTTTCACGGCTTGCTTACCCACACTGCTGTCATCACTCTTTATTCAAGTAAAGTGAAAAATGCCTTCCTTCCTAAACCAGAATAGCAATCTGCTTTTATTCTTCGTTTCAGTTTCCATCCAGTCAGCTTCCGTTCTGGTTTCCTTGTCATCCATCGCTTGGTCGCTGGTGGCTCAACACAGATGTCTGCGATATGCTCTGTAAGCTCCTTCCACCACACACGACCACTGAGAGAGAGAGAGAGAGAGAGAGCACCCTGTGCCCAGGTTGCGTATGTATTGTCTGTGTATCTCTGTGTCTTTGCAGACAAGACAAGAACAATATGTCCTGCTGTGGTTCAGTGATGCAGTTTTTCTGGCGCTTTTTTACTGTTGCCAGTCGCTGTCTTCTGCTGACTGTATTTGGCTTTGTATTCCGGTGGTGGCTGGCTGCTTTTGTCCTGTTTCATTTCACTGGAGCTCTGCTCTATGTAGCGCTCTGCCAACCACTAGACATGGGCACAAGGAGTAGCTGTAGCGAATTACTGGTGATTATAGCGGCCGCTTTCGTACAGATATTTGCTCCGTTGAATTTGATCGAGGGCAGAACGAGATTTAAGTATGCATTTAGCTATGTTGTTGAATTTTTTGAACTTGCTGGGATTGCTTTGCTGTCCTGGATATGTTGGGATGCTGCTGTGCAGTTGAAACTATTGATATTTGGCTTATGTGCAATTTCCTTCTTCGTTGGATTGTTGTTCATGATCGTTTACTTCAGTTGCTGCCATCCAAGTAGGAAACCCGTTGTTTTCGTTTGCTACGTAAACGGGTAGGTAGGTATGTGTACTGTACCTGTACGTGCAACTTGTTGCGATAGAAATGAAGGAAGAAGTGAAGGTGTAAATGAGAAATTTGTAAACTTTGATTGCTCTTGGTGTAGTTACAACGTGTAACAAACACCAACTGCACCTGTTGCAGTTTATTGGCTGTAATGGCAATAATCTGGATCTGGGATGTGCATGAAAAACCACAGCGCAGGACAGCGACGATTTTATGTAAAACGAGCTGCAGTAGCTTTGTCATTTTACTGTACATTTTTTTACCCAATAAAACAAGGTCTAAAGGCTGACGCTAACGCACTAAGCGTAACCTTGTTGAACAAACATGAAACAGTGCAAAATTTTTTTTTACAAAAATTGCGTCAGCGTCAGCAGTTTTGCCTGGTATGGTTGCCCATCAAGTACATTGAAGATTTTAGAGCACAAAGAGGTTAAGTTAGCAAGCTAGCAAACACTTGCAAGGAAAATGAACAAGTAGCAGTCATAAAAATGCACTAAGATTGACACAGCTGACACTGGCACAGTGACCATTACCCTCTGCTCTACAGACGATGATTCCCAGCTTGTAACTAACCTTTCTGTGACCTGCATATGAATGGTAATCATTGCAACTAAAACGCTGACGCTCATGGCATAATTTTTACACTGTTTGCATTTATTTTTTGTCCAGAATTGTTACCGTCAGCGTCAGCTGTCAGCATAGGGGCTTCCTAAACGCAGGATCAGGACCAGGAGCAGGATCCTGAACCACCCCCTAAACGCAGGATCCACAGGAGCAGGATCCTGAACGGAAACCTAAACGCAGGATCCACAGGATCAGGATCCTGAATGGAAACCTAAACGCAGGATCCACAGGAGCAGGATCCTGAACGGAAACCTAATCGCAGGATCCTGAGGATTTGCAGGATCATGCATGTGCTAGTGGATGTGACTAATACCCAAACCCAAACCAACCCAAACCTGCTAACCATAACCCAAACCTCAAACCCAATAAAAAACCGTCCTCAAATACTATGTCATAACAAACGTCCATGAAGTGGTTTCAGGTTTTGATCTGCAAAATGGTTGCCAGATGCGCACAAGGGTTGCCAGATCTGCAAATTGGTTTCCAGATGAACAGCAGGTCTGCCACATCTGCTACAGGGTTGCCAGATGAGCAATTTTTGCCATACCAGGAATTGGTTGCAGCTTCACAGCAATAAAGGAGAATTTTCTAAAGCGTCTGGCAACCCTTTTGCGCATCTGGCAGCAGTCACCAATCTGACAACCATTTTAAATTTCTGGCTCCTAGAGATGCATGTACTCATGTGCATGTATGCCTAGAGACATCTCTAGTAGTAAGAGTACATCATAGACACTCCAACTGATTGCGAGATGTGCCAAAGGGTTGCCAGATCTGCAAAGGGTTGCCAGATTGTAAGATGCGCAAAAGGGTTGCCACATGCACAAGTTCTGCCTGATGATGTGCAAAATGGTTGCCAAATCTGTGGGCAAAAAGGATTGCCAGATCTGTGATAGGGTTGCCAATCTGCAATAGGGTTGCCAGAAGTGCAAATTTTTGCCAGTTACCCAAAGTGGCTGCCAAATTTGAAAATAAGTTTCCAGATCTAGATAGAACAGGGTTGCCAGATCTGCAAAGGGGTTGCCAGATCTGCAAAAGGGTTGCCAGACCTGCAAAATAACTTTACATGTGAAGCTGTAACGGGCCACTGGTTTGTCAACAAGCTGAAAAATGGCCAATTTTGGCCATACCAGTTGGGAATGGGTTAACCAGCTCCATAAGGCCCTGACCCGCAGGGCCCGTGGGTCACCCGAGGGTCACCTGAGGGTCACCCGTGGGTCACCCAGAACCGAAAATAAGCGCCGGCGGAAAAGGAGAAAATTATTGATCCAACCAATGACTGCGGGTGACCCACGGGTGACCCGCGGGTGACCCTCGCACCCGCGGGCCCTGCGGGTCAGGGCCTTACAGAGCTGGTTAACAGCGACCTCACCATTGAAAAGAATGAAGAAAGTTGGGGTATGTGCATGATTTCAGTTTGACTTGATTTGGCCTCTATGGCATGCCACAGACCTTACTATTTATTTTTTTGCTAGGTACACTACGTTGTAGAGTGCTTCTTTGGAAATGTTCCTTGGACACCTTTTTTATGGTCCAGCAGCCGTTTTCCAAACATATTGAGACTTCCGCATTACGTTGCTGACCAGTTTAAAATTTAACCCCTCCTGTATGCTGAGATATAGCTGCTGGTAGGCCCAATTTGCCCCTCACGTGCCCGCCACTTTTTTCAAAAGTTCTTAACATCATTCCACTCCATTTTCTTCACAGATTTCGATTTGGGGCATGCCCCTCCGACATTTTGATGAATACACCATGATATAGCCCAAAAAGGGGTAATTTTGGCTAATTTGATCATTTTCGTCAATTTTGGTGGTGTATTTATCAAAATATCGAAGGGGCATGCCCCAAACCAAAATCAGCGAAAAAAATGAAGTAGAATGATGTTAAGAACTTTTGAAAAAAGTGGCGGGCACGTGAGGGGCAAATTGGGCCTACCAACAGCCATATCTCAGCATACAGGAGGGGTTAAATTTTGAACTGGTCAGCAATGTAATGCGGAAGGCGCAATATGTTTGGAAAACGGCTGCTGGACCATAAAAAAGGTGTCCAAGGTACATTTCCAAAGAAGCACTCTACAACATAGTGTACCTAGCAAAAAAATAAATAGTAGAAAGCTGGAAGCTAAATCATGCAAACATCTGGAAATTTGCCCGAAATTCGCCGGAGTGACATCTCCTCTACTTTACCTCCTTGTTTGTAGTAAATAAGAAAATCTGCATATCGACAAACTTCAGGAAGATTTTTGTCATCTGAAATCGGTTGCCAGATGCATTTGCCTGATTTGCTATTGGTAAACAAGGCAACCCTACAGAATTCTGCATTTCATAAATTACGTCATCTTTGAAAAACTGTTTAGATTACTTTAGAAATCGCGTTTGCTTGAATTGCACACCGATCCTGCGAATCTTCAGGATCCTGCGTTTAGGTTTCCGTTCAGGATCCTGCTCCTGTGGATCCTGCGTTCAGGGGGTGGTTCAGGATCCTGCTCCTGGTCCTGATCCTGCGTTTAGGAAGACCCCATTTTTTAGCCACTGCGTCAGCGTCAATGTCAGCCTTTTAGTCAAGCCCGCAAAACAAGTATTATTTTATTTCCCCGCCAGGGGGTTTTCGACTGTACTCTGCTTTATCACAGGACAGCACTTGAAAGGAAGTATTCTCGACCCGATGAAGGAGAAATCTGCTTCATGATGGATATGGATACAGGACGAAATCTCCAAGCTTGACGGAGGCGGTTGCACTTTGACAACCACAATGACGGCATTTATTCGTTCTCATTGCGGCTCTGACAGCCATCTCTGGGTGAGAAAGAAACCCCCGGTTATTACAAACTTTAGTTGCTGATTCTTTTATTATTTTTAGAATGATGCCATCAATAATAATTCTTCGATGCCCGTATTTGATCATTGTATGTTGCATACTCTGCTGGTGTGGATACCTTGTTTCTTTTGCTGGCTTTGGACTCCTGTGCAGTTGTACTGGTGTTTGAGTAGTGAACGCTTGCCTTTGCCATGGAGAAAGTTGAATATTATGAAGATTGTAAGATTTGACGCTTCGCCCATATAAGACTGGATTGTAGATGTTCTTTACCGTACGTACCCACCGTTAGATAAGTTCCTGGGCTATCAACGCGATGCCTTATGCTGCTTGCTTTGTACTTGATGTAGATGTAGAATACCCCTATATGGGCTATCTATGGGGTCTTATAAATGGGAGGACTTTTATCTACCGTTACTATATACGATATTACATATT
>JASAMW010007726.1:0-30659 GCA_030247985.1 Epsilonema sp. ZAB3_2
CGTTCAGTTACGTATCTAAAAGCCGCATTCATATATGTATTTTGCGCAAAACGACTTGAGTTCCCTAGCAGGGAACTCTATATAAGTAAGTTAGTGGTGTTTGTATGTTTCAGTTCCAGTTTCCCAGCTGTGTTCAATAAGCGAAAAGACGTGCCCTGCCTCATTCCTTGCGCAATCGATCAAGTAAGCCACTATTTACGTCGTTGTGTTCCTAACCAAGATTGCACAAGCCGTCAGCGAATATGCTATTATCGAATCGTTCATGCACATTTTCGCTTCCCCTTGCGTTTATTGCAATAGGACCCGTACTTTCGGATGTCCCGGGACGTGGCTCCCCGTCTGGGCTATCCGAAGCCGTGCATGATGTACAGCACGTTCATTCCTGCTCTACAGGGATCGCAGACAAAGATGTCGGCCAGCGACAGCAATACCAGCATATTCCTAACCGATACGCCAAAACAAATCAAGACCAAAGTGAGCCTACCTAAGCCTAGGTCTTACTTGAACTGTAGCATACGTACGTACAGTATTTCGAACATATTCACTGCTTGTGCTACCGTATTTACCTGTGCATAGCCCCCCCCCCCCCCCCCCTATGCATAACCCCCCCTATGCATAGCCCCATATTGGCAAAACATAAAAAATGCCCTATGCATAGCCCCCCCCCCCCTATGCATAGCCCCATATGTACTGTAGGGTACCTGAACCTACCTACATAAGCTGGTCATAACCTACACATAGGCACTCCCACACCAAGCTAAGATGCCTATAAGCCTGCTTGGGCGTGTATTGTACTAGAATAACCCTGGTTTGACCTCAATTATGCCCTAAATCACGTGCTTTTGGCCTAAAAAATATGCCTCTGCGCACCTCTCAAAAACATAAAAAATGTCCTATGCATATCCCCCCCCCCCCTCTGCATAGCCCCCCCCCCCCCCCCTATGCATAGCCCCATATAGGACCTCTCAATTTTTGCATAGCCCCATGGGGCTATGCACAGGTAAATACGGTATTGCGGAATGCGCGCGGATGCCTGCCCCTTTGGCGATAGTCTCAAATTAATAGGGTGTCATGGGGCAAACCCGGCCGGTCTTATTATAGGTGGGGTAAACCGGCCACCTACGTACCTAGAAGGAACTTTTCTTCACTAGGTACAAGGTATCAGGTTTACGCGAGCGGTCCAGGGTTCGATTACCTGGCACATCTCTGGTAAATTTTCCTTTCTTGACGTTTGGAAGTAATGCACGAATACAAGGAGTGGACAGTTGGGCACATTCCGAATTGTAACAGCGCAAGTAGTGGATGGAGATGCACGCTCAGCAGTTTGTTGACAACACTGCGCTCGTATGTATATCTGCTGCATGTACCTTTTACAGATCAATAAGTACGCGTTCAGCGGAGGAAGAGACACGGCGGAAGAGCATAAGAAGTACGGCGGCAACTGTGATGTGGACGTCTCCTTCCAGTATCTCAGATATTTTCTGGAAGATGATGCTCGCTTGGAACAGATACGAAAGGTATAAGTTCGTTCACCTACCTACCTACTTCTTGCCTAATCTTACACTGTAACTGTAAAGTAGGGTACTATGGGGTAAAGCTGCGAGCAACAACCAATTGATCGATTGAGAGAAATAGCATTCCAATCGATTCCTTGAACTCTCCTCTTTCAAATGAGCTATTTGTTTCCATTTACTGAAAGGAGCAAGTTCAAATGAGCCTATGTGCCCGGGCTTTACCCCATAGTATGTATAGTACCCTACTATAGTCTGGCCAATAGCGGTTGGAGTTGCGAGGCGAGTTGCGTAGTTTGCATGTACTTCTGCTAAATAGGAGTACGCGAAGCGTGGACAGAAATCCGCATTTGTAAATCTATTTTACGCAACGCACCTTGAGTCCAAGTGCCAACTGCTATTGGCCAGACTATACACGTTACGACGGATACGTACACGTGACGTTTCTTTGTGAAGGAATATACAAGCGGCGACCTGTTGACTGGGTATCTGAAGAAGGAACTGATAGATCTGCTCTCAGCTTTCATCAAAGAGCATCAAGCCAAGCGCAGTGCCGTCACGCAAGAACGCATACGCGCATTCACGGATATACGAAAACTCAAGTTCGACTACTAGGAAGGAAGCACCCGTTAACACACGGAAATATTGGCCAGATCATGTCGTTGAATCACTCATCAATTATGCTGCTCTGAACATCTGTCTCCTGCCTGCCTGTTCTGTCCGCTATGTATGAGTCATTAGACGACATCAGACGGGACAACTTTACTCGTAACGAGCAAATCTGTATTTTGTGCTGAAACAGAAGAACCACGAGTACGGTCGGACTGTACTCTCGCGTCTGCTAGCCAGTCTACCCGTGTGAGTACTTTTGCTCATACCGAGCAGCTTCTCATCGGAACGGTACAGTAGCAGCGACCAACTCGCACTTTGCTCGGTACTTGAAAGTAACAGCTCGTGTAAACTCGCGTGTGTATGTGACGAGAAGATGCTCGGTGCGAGTAAAAGTACCCACGAGGTCAGACTGCTAGCAGGTGGGAGTTCTAGTCGGTCCGTACTCATCGGTTCTTATGTTTCAATACGAAAGATCAATATCCTCGGTACGAGTAAGTTGTCCTGTCTGATGTCATCTACTGTATACGGTAGGTATGTAGGCGTGATGATGTACTGGTACATAACATACTAATACACGATACATACATACACATACCAACGGCGAATACATACGCCATCTCTACCTTACTGTATGTTCACGGTACACGGCCATTTGATGAAATAATCTTGTGCCCATGTATGTATGTATGTACATTGTACATGTACGTACGTACGTATGCACATACCTACATACGTATGCTGTGCGTGTGCTGTATGTATGTACGTACATCATACAATAGGTGTGTCTGTCTACAGTATGTACGTATGTGCATGCATTCATGGTTATTCTTTGTTTTGAACGCACCTGTGTGCTTCACTTTCGGTTGACTGGTTTATTTTGAGTGATGACGCGCTAAAGTCAGTCAATTTCAGTGTGGGTGGGTGTCAAAATTTCAAGTTTTCATTGTGAAAGAGTCGAGGTGGAGTAAATTATTGCCATGGCTACTGTTTGCATTTGCATATTAGTGGGAGGGAACACTTCTTGGGCGTATAGGACAAAAACAGGGGTGACGCATCATAATTATTCATGCAGTTGATCTTGATTGAGAGTACGTATTACCATAGGCCCTAAGTGAATATCAAACGCTATCTCCTCCATTATCGTCTAATCTCGCAATGTGATATCCACCCCTCTTGTGTCTTCCATTTGTCGGGCAAACTGCCCATTTGATGAGCGGATATAAACATTTGCGCCACAACGCCACCAGCAATAGCACCAGTGTAAAGTACAACACAATCTCCAAGGCCAGCGCTACAGCCTCCGAAATGGACGAGATGCCATCCAACCACTGCTTCGGATGCAGTTTACCCAGGAAACCACCAGAATCACTGGATGAGCCGTCAACCTTTTTCATAGGCCGACGTTTGTTGCAACCTGGACATTTTCCGGCAGTTGGGATGAAGGTGTTTCTGAGCTGGAACCAAGGACGTGGTTGTTCCACGTAGGCAGCCCATTTGCACAGCGGTAGACTGTATTTGGGTGCCTTCTCTGCCCTCACGCAAACCAGTCGACTTGATGCGACGAAGCTGGGCAGGGGCAAAAGCTCTGTGTAGTTTGTGGCAAAGGGCAGATCGGTTGTAAGGGCTAGAACGAGCTCCAGCCATTTCTCTGAGTTGCGGTAGTAGTTGAAGGTTTTCTGGTTGTTGTTGGAGTCGTGGTTGCCAATGTTGTGAACTGGAGCAGTATCAGACTTTCTCAACGTCTTTGGCCGATATTTGTGCACTTCCACAATGAACTTGCCATAACTTCTAATCAGCGTGAGATTCAGATAGCGATTGGAGTAGCGATCAAGGCAGATCTGAGCCTCGAAATCCTCCAGATAACTGGCGTACAGATGAGCGATGATGCTCATTCGTTGATGCAACTGCATGTCCAATCTAAGCCCGGGCGCAGCGCTGGGCTTGAAGGTGACCAGGAGACTTCTGCTGCTTCTTTTCGTCCCCGACAGGTGTCGTTCGCTTTCGCCGTCGTTTCCGATCAATTGTAAGGGTAAGCTGGGGATAATTCGACCAACTGCAAACTCGTACCCTTTATTGACTAGACGCAGCTAAATTGTACCCTTTTGCCATTTATGGTCGCTTTTAGTTGTCACGCCTACTATTGTCTGGGTGCACACTGCACAACTACAACAATTACATTAGCAGTTGCGCTGTGGCGTATGATAAATACAGTATGACCTCCTGACTGCGTATTAGAGACCCAAAGAAAATGAGGCTACTAATTTCTGGTGGTCGGCTTTACCCCAGTTTACCCTAACTCCCCGACGAAAGGCTGTTTGTCGCGAACATCCAACCCGAGGAAGGGTTCGTCCGAAATCGATCCGCTACTATTGCGAACGACGACGACGCTCGCAAACTGCAGGTCATAAGCGTCCCTGTACTCTTGTCGACGGCAATCCACCACCAGAGGGCGCTGCAAGTCGTGCAGACTTACGGACGGCTCGCCACCAGCCAATGACCACTCGTCGACTCCATGATCGCGTCCATCTGGCGATCGACGACGACGCAACCAACCGAATTTACTCGGATCTGCTTCGTACAAACTGTTGATACGAACGTCGTCGTAGAGACGAAAACCGGTAGAGGGGGAAGAGGATCCTGTGTTTTCGTAGTAGTAGAACTTGTCGCCGGTTTTTAGGTAAAACTGGGGACTGTCCGTTGTGGCGCGAACGTAGAACTCGGCCAAGTTTTCGTATCTACAAAAAAACACAGGGGAGGCAATGCACTGCACACTGACAACTTACAGTTACGATCACAATGGTGTGTCTAATTCAATAAACTTTTGCATCAGCCGATGCAAAAAAAACTGGACTTGGCACTGCCGCAAGCCGCACCCGTGTACCAGCAGGAATTGGGGTAATTATTGGGAGTTGGGGCTTTGGGGTAGTTACGGAATAAATTGGGGCTTAGGCATGTTGAATTCAAACTCAACTCTTGGCTTGTGGCTTTTTGCATATCAATAGAAATAAAATTGCTTTTAAAAAGTAAAAAATAAATAAAAAGAATACTACCGTTTTCACAATTGCTTTTCGTATTCAAAACGTCAGTCCATTACTAAAACTATCAGTACAGTACAGTACATTACATATTGTTGCTATTTTCTACAGCTGACGACCCCAAATTACCCCACGGTCCCCCCCCCCCCCCCCACTCGCACTCCCTACATACTTTAGTTCCCTCTTCCCAATATGTTTGCGTACAGTACGTACTACAGGCAAAGCAACATCGTAAATGTAACAATATTACAATACCCGTTCAAACGCAGGCTGTTCGCCCTGTGCGGTATTGGTGCATACCGGCTGCATGGCATTTTACCCGGTAAACCGGTAATTTTACCTTTTTCAGAAATCCTTACCCGGTAAAACCGGTAAGTCAGAAATTTTTACCCGATAAATCCGGTAAAATGTGTGGCCTAATTTCAAGCAAATTTATTGGTGGTCGTAACTCGAATTACATTACGTAGTGCGTACGTACCGCACAGCATGCATAAGCATCGTATGTAGGTGCGTACGTACTAAACAAACATGAACCAAAAAATAATTCCATCTATCTGTACATACAGTACGTACAGCCTGCTTCCCAATAATTTTTGTTCTGATTGAGAAGTTTTTGGGCCCAATGGCCAAGGGAACCTGCGTGCCAATTGCGGATGTCGAGGGTATGAAATGAAACCAATCCTAAGGACATTTAGTTTAGATGTTCATGTGCTTTGGGTTCGTAAAAAGTCACCAACAAAACAAGCACAGAAAGAAAAGGTGTGAAATTTCACAAAAAGTATCGAGAACAGTACTGCTGCACAAAAACTTGCTTGAAATAGCTCGATCATATAATACAGCCATCAATTTTTACCTGGTACTCGCAGTGCAAGGTGGTAGGCGGTAAAATCCGGTACCGGCGGTAAACATTTTTACCGGCTCCGGTAATACCTGCAAGGCCAGGCGGTAAAAGGTAAGCCAGTAAATTTTACCGGCTCAAAATTGTTCCGGTACCGGGTAAAATTTACCCGGTAAAGATACCTGCTGCACCAATACTGTGCGGGATGATCACTCTGGCGTATTTGCGAAAGAGTCGCCACCGGCCGTCGTACAGAGCGTAGATTTCGAACTCCAGCTGCGCTTGCGGTCGAGGGTCGACCAAGCTGAACGCAGTAAACAAGCGATCTCTAAACGGCCGGACCGCAATTTCGCAGCATAAACTCGCCGAAAAGCCCTGATCATCCTCTTCGTTCCCGGCGTTTCGATTTGGAAGGGGATCTGACGGGACATTTTGGTATTGGGCCGAGACAAGTCATCCCAAAAGCCTAAACCTCAGCTTTACCTAGCCTCAGGTTATGCTAGCCTCAGCCTAGTCTAAGCTTATGCCTCAGCCTAAGCCTCAGCCAAAGCCGAAGCCTATAAGCCTAAGCCTAAGCCTAAGCCTAAGCCTCAGCTTAAAGGGGTTCGCCGTGGCGAAATCCAGCAGGTAAGGCTGCTATGCTGGGGTGATAGAGCAAGTTCTAAGCTTTCATTTGATGTATATATTGTATGTTCGAAAATCGCTGGTTGCGCTGTTACAAGCTGTTGAAGTTTCCGTTTAGTACAGGTCCAGTTCAGGGGCCAATTTTCGAGGTCTTTGGCTTGTATCTCTGGCGGGACGGCAGGTAGCCATGAGATCTGCACATTATCAGGCGTGGTTTCCGCCGACCTATCTCATGGTACCTTGCTTTTCAAATTATCTCTACAATTGATGAAGTTATAAGCCAATTCTCGCTAAAAATAGAAAAGCAAGGTACCATGAGATAGGTCGGCGGAAACCACGCCTGTTCATGTACAGATCTCATGGCTACCTGCCGCCCCGCCAGAGATACAAGCCAAAGACCTCGAAAATTGGCCCCTGAACTGGACCTGTACTAAACAGAAACTTCAACAGCTTGTAACAGCGCAACCAGCGATTTTCGAACATACAATATATATACATCAAATGAAAGCTTAGAACTTGCTCTATCACCCCAGCATAGCAGCCTTACCTGCTGGATTTCGCCACGGCGAACCCCTTTAAACCTCAGTCTCAGCCTAAGCTTAACTCTAAGCCTAACCCTAACCCTAAGCCTAAGCCTAACCCTAAGCCTAAGCCTAAGCCTAAGCCTAAGCCTAAGCCTAAGCCTAAGCTTAAACCTCAGCCTCAGCCTAAGCTTAAGCCTAACCCTAACCCTAACCCTAAGCCTAAGCCTAACCCTAAGCCTAAGCCTAAGCTTAAACCTCAGTCTCAGCCTAAGCTTAAGCCTAAGCCTAACCCTAACCCTAAGCCTAAGCCTAAGCTTAAACCTCAGCTCAGCCTAAGCTTAAGCCTAAGCCTAACCCTAACCCTAAGCCTAAGCCTAAGCCTTCCACTTTTCGAATGATGGACTTTGCCTTTCCCATTCAAAATCATCGCCATCAGACCCCCCGTTAACCTTTCGCAACCGGCGCTATTTTGAAAGCCGTGGTATCTCGTGATGCATATTTCGCTCTTGTCGCACTTCCGTTTGCCATAGTCCGGCGTACAGAATCGTACGGTACTCGGACAATTGCACCGACAGTAGGACTGTAGCTCGGCTATGCCGAATTGATACGATTGTCGCAGGTCGTAGCTTTGTCGGTATCGAGCGTAGTGTACGGCGTAGAATAGTGAGGCCAACTTTGTCACGGAGCGCGTTTTCCGTTGTTTGCTGCCTGAAGCTGCTGTAGTGATATTCTCAACATCACTAGTAGTGGTAGCAGTAGACGTTTCGTTTGTCGTAGTGGTAGCAGGGTCGTCGTCAATGTCGATATCAGCGGATGCTGGCTTGGTGCCTTGCTTTGAAGTTGAAAAGTCGATTTGAAAGCACGATCGTTGATGCAGATCCAAATGAAGGTTGACTGAAGTGGAAAACCGAAGCAAGTAAGTTCCATTATCGTGGTAGAGGTATTTTCCCTGGGAAATTTTCGGAATTGGTCCCTGACACGTGGTCGGAGGGCTAAGGCTTCTGACTGTACAAAGCCAGTGTTGTAGCATATTAGCTATGACTAAAGCGGTAACAGCAATGTTATGTCGGCACATTTTTTACCGCATTTCTGAATTCTAATGTCTGCTGTCTCTCTGAACGCCAAAAAAGGACTACGGTAGCAGCTCTGGCCTTTCTTCCAAAATGATAAGGAATCAGCAATAATTTTTGACTCATAGTCAAGGGACAACCAGAGAGAGTTTCATGCCGCTTTTCTGTGCCCATTGTTGCACCGCGGCCTACAACATAAACCACTTCTATACACGGTAGTTAGTTACGTACCGTATTTACCGGTGCATGGGGCTATACAAAAATTGAGAGGTCTTATATGGGGCAATGCATAGGGGGGGGGGGGGGGAGTTGTGCATTGGGGGGGGGGTTATGCATGGGGCATTTTTTATGTTTTTGAGAGGTGCGCAGAGGCATATTTTTTAGGTCAAAATCACGTGGTGTAGGGCATAATTGAGGTCAAAACAGGGGTATTCAGTACAATACACCCCCAAGCAGGCTTATAGGCATCTTAGCTTGGTGTGGGAGTGGCTATGGCTACCACACGACCAGCTTAGATAGGTTGGTTCAGGTACTGTACACTGTACAGTTTACAGTACATATGGGGGGGGGGGGGGGGGGGTAGGCATAGCGGGGGGGGGGGGGGGGGTTAAGCATTGGGCATTTTTTGTTTTGGCAATATTGGGCTATGCATTGGGGTGGGGGGGGTTATGCACCGGTAAATACGGTATTCGAAAGCACAAAAGAGGCACAAGTATAATGAAGTTTTCTGCTGGAGATACGTAGCTGGGACTTGTCATTCACATTTGACGTGTTTCTTCCTGCTATGCCTTGAGTTGTAGCATCCCATTCAATTTTCAAAATCAACCGTGTGCACGCAACGTTTTTGGTGCAGTTTATTGACATGGCACCTTTAGACATCATTCATAGACACGTACATGTACATACGCGTACTGCTTTTGTAATCTTTCGTGCATTTGGATCACTTTTGAGTAACGAAATGAAGCGTGTGAGTACGTACGACGACTATGTACGGCATCCTGTACCCTACTTCGTATGTTGATGCTAAATAAAGAGCATCGTGTTGAAAATTGGCCAATTTATCCGATAATGAAGCGACATGAAGAGAGCAAAGAAGCGCGGGGGAGAGATCAGGCAGAAAAGGCAGGGAAAAAGGAAAAGCCGCTAAAAATATTTGATGCAGAAAGGGTATGGCAAAATGCAACTGATTGGCTAGCTCAGCAAGCGGCAAATCATTCCTGGCGGTTTGCGTCATACGTCAGCATAATGATCGATCACAAAAGATTGGGGCTTTCATGCTACTGGATATGGAGGCTTGGAGCCTGTTTGGATTGAGATATAGCTGGTCAACAATGGTCTATTTTCATGGTCACACAAGCAGTGTCTTGGTCACACCACACTAAAGTTGCAATACACTGCAGTTTGCTGTAGCAAATGGCAAGCCACAAAATTTCCAGCCGTTTACTTGGGGGCGAATAAAGCTGAATTTATTGTTGTCCTGATTTTTACGTGCGTTATGTATACCTAAAATGGTATTGTTGTGTGACGAGGTTGGACGTTGATAGTCACGGTACAGTATACGTACACAAAAGTGTAGCGTAGTAACTTCTGTAGGCCTATAGTACGCACCCTTTGCATAAGAAGGTGAACATAAAAATCTCTTTATTCATTATTTCAAACAAGAATGTTCTGAAATTGCGTCATGGAAAGCGTGAAACAAAGACGACAATAAAGTTTAGTAGCCTGGACGGAGAATGTAATGTACGTACATATGTACTTTTCTGCCCTGTTGCTGACGCAAGAGACAGAAAAATTATTTGTGCATAATTAAAATTACAAACATAGAGTGTGCGTACAGTACATCAATACTCGCATAAAGAAAAATCACAATTCGGCTCAAGGTCCGCTGATGATCATATCGATATGAGCAGGATATGAGCTTATCCACTTTTAGTCTATCTCAAATATTTTGGTCCCACCGGGATAATAAAAATGAAAAAGACCTATGTATGTAGGTACACGTTTTCTTAGAAAAATGACTTACGTATCTTAGCAAGGATACAGTACCGTATTTTTCTTGGGGAGATACACACACATTGGACAAATTACACGTTTTTGATATCTAAACAACCATCAAAGAAAAATCAAAATGAAAAGGCACGGACAGGATAGAGGAAAATTATTGCTCCAATGCACAGGAACGAATAATAAATTCTAGTAAAAAATTGGACTTGGGGATTCCAATTTTAGCCGCCCTGATGGGATTCTCTTCACATCGTAACACCTCTGTGTGCTTTTGTACTCCCTCCCTTCCCACGGTATAAAACGTACACTGTGTGCAGAAACAACTATACACACAGGATAATCAATGACAATAATATTGACATGCAAACTTTACACAGCCAAAAATAAATCAATGAAACACAACACCCAAGTTCACTACAGTTCGACACTAAAAATATTTACACTCCCGACCTAATCGGAGGTCCCTCCCAGTCCCCAGCAATATTAAAGTTGCTAACAACAATAGCGCAGAGAAGTAGTAAATAAACAAATAAAAGCACTAGGCCTTATTTGAACCATAACACAACCATAACATTCCTCACAGTCTTACCTTATCTGTATCAAAAATATATAATTGGGGTTAGGGGAAGAATGGAGCACACAGTGTAAACGAACCAGGGCATCCCTGACTCATATTCGGTCCTTTTTATTGGTTTTCTGAAAAAACCTTTATAAAGGATATCATTTACAAAGGTTTTTACGAAACCTTTATAAAGGCTTTTACGAAACCTTTATAAAGGATATCATTTACAAAGGTTTTTACGAAACCTTTATAAAGGATATCATTTATAAGGTTTTTACGAAACCTTTATAAAGGTTTTTTACGAAACCAATAAAAAGGGCCGAATATGAGTCAGGGATGCCCTGTTTCGTTTACACTGTGTGCTCCATTCTTCCCCTAACCCCAATTATATATTTTTGTCTGTATGTACAGACAGATACAAGTGACATAACAAAAAGACGAAATAACAGTATCACAGCACGAGACAGTCAACATAGGTCATTAACTAAATTCCCTCATCTTAATACCAAGAATTCATAAAGATGTGATCAACCCACATTATTGACGTATAGACTCACCCAGGGCTGAAGTACATACCTTCACGAATTTTTTGCTTACACGCACAACCAGTGTACGTACGTACGTAGTACAGTACAGAGTCATCCAGGGAAAGTTGCCTCTCGGTTTTTGCTCGTACTGCGCAATTTACTGTATGTGCTCCCGCAACATAGGAATAAGAGCACAAAACAGGCGGGAGAATAAAAATCCGTGGATTTACTTTCCAGTTCTAGCAGCGCACGCACGGGCAAAGGTTTTTCGAGGCAACTCTCGCTGGGCGGACATTTTAACACATTCCGCGCCCAACTGTTGTCGGTTTGTTTAAAAAACAAATATATGGCGATTGTCGGTGTGTTATCGGATTGTTCTCAGTTTGTTGTGGCTTGTTGAAATGACAACAAACCGATAATCCCCATCTGTTGTCAACAAACGGGACAACAAATCGACAACAGTTGCGCGACTTGTTGTGTTGACAACAATTACGCCTTGTTGCGGTATGTGTTAATAATAGGCGGTTTTATCCCGTTTAACTTTTCCCAGTAGTTGTTGATGACGCAGTTGTTGACAAGACAGGCGGCATGATACCACTTGTACTCTCCGTTGCGTAACTACTACCACCACTACCACTACCGCGACCACTACTACCACTACTTGTGCTGCTACTACAACTTATACTGGACGAGGCTCCCCCACCACCTTGAGGTGATAAAGAGGTCGTCGAAGGAGGAGAAGGATGCTCCGGACTGGTAGGGGTTAAGGTGGTTGTGGATATCTCCATCGGTTCATCCTTCTTAACCGATGCGGGTGTGATCGGCAGTTCTGTGCCACCGGAGGCGAAAGGACCGCGTGTGCCAGCAGAGAGGTTAGGCTTTTTGAAATCTTCCTCCAGCAACTGCGAGGATGATTCCGTGCCGGAGGAAATGCTGAAAAAAAAGAAAATTACATAATGTGGTCGTTAACCCCTTCCGTAAATTCAGATGGCCGCCTGGCCGAAACATCCGCTTGTGGTGTATGCGGCCAGGCGGCCATCTGAGATTATGGAGGGGGTTAGCATAAAGTAGGCTACTGCTTATGTACCCTCTAATTGTATGTACTACGTAACGCAAAGCGTTATGCCAAAGCCTAAGTCGGCATATGCCATAGTATCGTATGAATCAACTCAAAAAAATAATAACTTAGAATATTGCGGCTTTACCCCGAGTCACTAAAGATGGTAAGTTTTCGCAGCTCCTTTTCCAGAGTGCTTTCAACAGAGTTGTAATGCTTTCTCAGGATAGAAAGCATCTCCTCGATTTTCTTGTGGTTCTCCGCTCGCTCTTTCGCGTTCCACCTCACCGACTGCTGCAGATACTCCGCTAGCACCTGCTCGTATTTCTTGTAGTGTTGCGCCGTGTATGAGACCATTTCTTGATCACAACTGAAAAGGAGACAGATGGGCTTTGCTAAAGGCCGTTGGTACCTACATTACGTAGTTAATATTGTATTGCATATGTAGAGTAGACAGGCGGTGTTCCAAATCGGTGTTGTATACCTAACCTTCCCATGAAAAGTTTCGATGCGCCAAGGCAAGAAGCTTTGTCAAAGCAAAATGTCATTTAAAAATTTTCGGGCTCGAAAACTAATTTCCAAACAAATTCCTTCCCCAAAGTATCCTAAAATCCCCCATTCAAAATATTCCCCATTATACCGTACGTACAGCAATAAAAAGTCATCATTTTTCCTACTTGTAGTCCGGTTCCAACGTTCTCGCGTAGGGAACTTTCACGTGGCACGGCTCCAAGTGTCTCTTAACAGCGGGGGGATGCTTCCCGTTGGCCCTATGCAGTTCGTCGGCCGTGGCTGCTGCGTTATCGGGGTCGAAAGGGATCGCTGTAATCTCGCCGGCTTCACTGAAGCCCAGGATGCGCCGGATCGGCTCGCGGGGCACCGGCGCGCCCCCCGTGCCCTTGCCCTGCAGCGGCTCTCGAACAATCTTCGGCAGAGCGTTCAGCAGATGCTGCGCGTCCGACATGTGAAAGTAGTCCGCCGCTCCGGCTGCAAAGGAAAACACAATAAATAATGTAACAATGGCCCGCTACACACGTGCTCCGAGTTTGCTCCGAGCGAGTTCACTCCGAGTTTGGAATGACCTTGTTTTGATACGAAACGACCGTCAAAGACTCACACGACTTCGAATTACAAACTCGGTTGTTCACACGCACGTTCCGAAGAAAGGAGCGAGTTCGGAGCGAAATCGGTGATTCTGCATGTTGAAACATAGTCAGGGTTCCGAACTCGGAGCGAATTCGGAGTTCACGTCTGTAGCGCCCCAATGCCGCAGTGCCGGTGCACAGTCCCACATGGGCAAAACAAAGAGTGTCCAATGCAAAAACACCAGCGTGTAACGCCGGGTGTGTGTACCATATGGGGGCAGGGACACAGTAACTTCCAAACGGTTATGCATAGCCCCATATGTACGCGGAGGTACAGGGTGATTTATTTCTCCTGGATGATTTTGATTGCCAATTTTAATAGGTTACCCTCTACCGATTTCGCTCAAATTTTGCCCACGTAATCCCGAGTGTTTACCATTTACTTGGTAAAAATTTTGAGGTGAAATACTACATTGGTGGTCAGAATTTCCCCTTTCTTTCAAAACTGCAATTTCGAGCTTTTTCTACTAATTTTTACTGCTAAATGATTGAAAGACTCTTTTTGGAGCCCAATGGCTCTTTCCTAGGGGCAAAATAGTTTCAGCAAGATGGAACCTAAGCCCTAAGCAGCCAAAAAACATTGATAACTTTGGTTGCATTGCTTGGAGATTGTCTCATTCCTCATCAGTGCTGCTCGTGCCTCATCAGTGCTGCATTCTCAGCTGATTAGCCACAATCACTGATTTGATAACTCTCGAATTCTTTCTGGGGTTGTAAAGAAGGAAAAAGGGTCTACAAAGACAATCCAAACCCGTTACCATATGAAAATATTGCAGTATGCCACTTGCCATGTTTTCCGAAATTTTGATGGGAAAAATTGTAGCAGTAGTCAAAAATTATGGTGAAAATGTTGAAAAATTGTGATCTCATCTTCTCTGCTGTATTTCTCAATTCCAGTGCAGCATTTTAACTCGAAATTTTTACAAAGTAAATGGTAAACGCATGAAAATATCTAGGCAAAATTCCAGCGAAATCAGTGCAGGATAACCTGTTGAAATTGGCAATCAAAATCATCCAGGAGAAATAAATCACCCTGTACGATCGCCGTGCATTAGCCAAGTTGTTCTAAACCACGCTTGTTTTCCACCATAATAACGCGCATTAGCCAAGTTGTTCTAAACTACGCTTGTTTTTCACCATAATAACGCCCGACAAAAAGCTACTTTTTCAGCTACTTTTTATCGGGCGTAGTGGTGGTGAAAAATACGCGTAGTTTAGAACTTGGCTAATGCACGGCGATCTTTCCTCCCGCTTTTTCAAGAAGTCCCCATGGTAGCGCCCTACGCTACTGTTTGTTTATGCATACAGTACGTACCTCCGTCATTGAGTGCGATGAGGAGAACGCCGCCTGGTACACTGTCGCTGAATTTCATGTACATGGTGTCCATGCCCTGTTCAACCAGTTTCGGCGATATGTGCTCCTTGCGCATGAAACCCAAAATCAGTCTGGAACAAAAGAGACAGTTGATAGGGTATTGTGGGGTAAACCGGACACGGGGTAAACCCGGACACCTGAGCCTTTCTGAACTTGCCGCGCTTCAGAAATGATGAACATGGGGATGGGGAAGCTCATTTGAAAGAGGTGACTTCAAGGAATCGATTGGTAGAATACTTGTTTCAATCGGTCGTATGGTTGCTGAGACATACTAGGTGTCCGGTTTTACCCCACAGTACCCTATTTCTTGCAAATAAGTGTCAAGAAATCGACCGATCTAATCCTCTTGCGTTTCAAGGCAATAATACCGTAACTACTAAACTGCGCCATTTCTCAAGGTACATATGAAGAAAGAATACGTATAAGTACGTAGATATTTTACCCTTGATTCCAGAACTGTTTCAGTGCTTCGGTATGGCGTACCACGTTCATACAGTCGAAGAACCATTCTTCAAACGTGAAAGCGGACTGATTGTACTTGTTCAGTAGAGGATCCTGAAAAAACTAGTTAGGATATTATGGGGGTAAACTTGGCCATGGGAAAATTCGGACAAGTTTTACTAGGGCTGCATATCTCTGCAACCAGTGGGCCAATTGGGACAAACATTACAAAAGAGTCTTTGAACTCTCTCCTCCTTCAAATGAACCATTTGGTTCATCATTTGCTGTACCAGCACGTTCAAAGGAGCGTAAGTGGCTGGGTTCACCCCATGGCCAGGTTTACCCCACGAAACCCCGCCCCATGGTCAGGTTTGTGAGAAAATTTCTTACATCCTAGTTCGGTGAAGACACATTGAAAATAACTGGGCGCTGTCTATGCGCCGAGTGCAAAGTACGGCGCGTGCACGTAGACAGTTGCGAAATGCGCGCCAAAGTCTAGTCCGCTTCGTTCGAAACTGTCTACTGCTTGTTTCATCCTGTTCTTCAGCAGTGTTGAAGAGCGCTTCTCTGGAAATGCACCTTAGGTACCTTTTTTATGGTCCAGCATCCATTTTCCAAACATATTGGGACTTCCGCATTACATTGCTAACCAGTTTGCAATTTAACCCCTCCTGTATGCTGAGATACGGCTGCTGGTAGGCCCAATTTCCCCCCCCCCCACTTGCCCGCCACTTTTTTCAAAAATTCTTAACATCATTCTACTCCATTTTCTTCGCAGATTTCGGTTTGGGGCATGCCCCTTTGATATTTTGATGAATAGGCCACAAAAATTGACGGAAACGATCAAATTAGCCCAAATTACCGCGTTTTGGACTATATCATGCCATATTCATCAAAATATCGAAGGGGCATGCCCCAAACCGAAATCTGCGAAGAAAATGGAGTAGAATGATCTTAAGAATTTTTGAAAAAAGTGGCGGGCAAGTGGGGGGGAAAATTGGGCCTACCAGCAGCCGTATCTCAGCATACAGGAGGGGTTAAATTGCAAACTGGTTAGCAATGTAATGCGGAAGTCCCAATATGTTTGGAAAATGGATGCTGGACCATAAAAAAGGTACCTAAGGTGCATTTCCAGAGAAGCGCTCTTCAACACTGCTGAAGAACAGGATGAAACAAGCAGTACGCACACGCACGCGGTGCATAGACAGCGCGCAGCTATTTTCAATGTGTTTTCACCGAACTAAGATGTACGAATTTCTTCAGGGTTTTAGGGCCTTCAGCAAGCTTTACCAGCGAGAACTGTGACCAGGTGATCAGAGCTTCCTGCGAGGCAGCAGTTCTTTCAAATAAGCCATTTGGTTCATCACTTCCTGAACCAGCACGTTCAAAGGAGTGTAAGTGGCCAGGTTTACCCCATGGCCAGGTTTACCCCACAGGACCCCGGCCAGGTTTACCCCACAGGACCTCCACCCCCAGCTTTCTTTACCAGCGAGAACTGTGACCAGGTGATCAGAGCTTCCTGCGAGTCAGCAGCAGAGGAGGTTGCCGAGTCCATGGTGGGATTGGCGCCAGCGGCTGCAGCAGCTGGAGTCGCGATGGTCTTCAGTCGGGAGCTGATGTGATTGCGACAGTAGCGCTGGAATCGGTGGCAGCCGGTGAAGCAGCGAAAGAGGATGTCCAGCGTGTCCACCAGACTGCTCACCGGCACCCCCTCTCGACTGCACGTGCGAACGCGCTCCCGAATGGCGCCGCTCGGATCCGACATGGACGCCGTCGACAGCTTCGGAGGCGGCAGCTGAAAGTATGCACGAGTTGCGCTATGCGCTAAATACATAGTACTGGGTCGCGACCTGACCCGGTTAATTTTAATTATGTAGAGGGTTAAAAAAACCCCTCCTCTATTTCGCAGCTACCCACGACCAATATGTGACCCCCCGCCGACAAAATTGACAAGTGTCCAAAACGTCATCGGAGGGTTACTGGTGTAGTAGCATTTGTGGAAAATTTTTAGAAAAAATGCGACGAAAATGCGATCGCATGCGACGTAAATGCGAAACCACTCATGTAGTGGGAAGAACGGAGGACGTAGTGAAAAGAAACGAGGAAGCATTGGTCTTATATTGGCCCCAAAATTTCGGGATTTCATCCCCTATTTTTTGGTACATAATACTCCATTTCTTGTGGGTTTTTTGGGTTCCTAAAGTATGCGCGGTATGTATGTTATGTACTCCTCCTAATAATAGTAATTCCACACTTTGCTGCTTTTATTCTATTGCGCATACTGACGCTTCCACAGTAGTACTAGGATTTGGAGTAACAGGATGGGTAGCTCTGAAGAAAATGCCGCAAACGAAGTTGCTGTCAAATTATGCTGCATTTAGCACGGCGACAGCGAAACAGGGTGAAGCCATGGGTCCAGGGTCCCATACAAACAAATACTCAAAATCGATCAAAGATTTTCGGGACAAAAAATTTTTCCGAAAATGACGTCATTTCCGAGAGATCCAGGCCGTTTTCAGCCAAAGAGGCCAAAAAACGGCAAATCCAGCATCTTCATGGGCCTATATCTCGACAACGACGTTGAGGCAGAAAGTTGGCGCCATAGTGAAACCTACCCGCAAAGATCCCCTCTTTCACCCCATACCACTGGCAGACCTCTAGTTAAGGCCTAACACAATTATTGAACCATATCTTTTCTTTATCAAAAAATTCACCAACCTTAAATTTATTTTTCCTTTGATATCAGACCACCATTAGATGCGCCTGATCGAGCTGATTCCGAATATGCCACTGGTGTCTGCAAAATTTGCATTATTTACGGAGTTATGGGCCTCCAAAGTGGCCCTATTTTCCAAAAAAACGCGATTTTTATCGATTCTAAATCCATAAGGGGTTAAATTTTTAAACAACTTTTTCTGTCCTATTTTTTTGCGTAGAATCCGATTTTGTACTTAATTTTTGCAGTTTCCCACAGTTAAGGCCTTATTTTTGCCATTTTCTACTTTTTTCAGATGTCAACTCGAGAACATAAGGCCTTAAATGTGGGAAAATTAAAAAATCAAGTTCAGATTCGGATTCTACGCATAAAATTAGGTCAGAAAAAGTTGTTTAAAAATTTAACCCCTTATGGATTTAGAATCGATAAAAATCGCGTTTTTTGGAAAGTAGGGCCACTTTGGAGGCCCATAACTCCGTAAATAATGCAAATTTTGCAGGAACCAGTGGCATATTCGGAATCAGCTCGATCAGGCGCATCTAATGGTGGTCTGATATCAAAGGAAAAATAAATTTAAGGTTGGTGAATTTTTTGATAAAGAAAAGATATGGTTCAATAATCGTGTTAGGCCTTAACTAGAGGTCTGTCAGTGGTATGGCGTGAAAGAGGGAATCTTTGCGGGTAGGTTTCACTATGGCGCCAACTTTCTGCCTCAACGTCATTGTCGAGATATAGGCCCATGAAGATGCTGGATTTGCCGTTTTTTGGCCTCTTTGGCTAAAAACGGCCTGGATCTCTGGGAAATGACGTCATTTTCAGAAAATTTTTTTGTCCCGAAAATCTTTGATCGATTTTGAGTATTTGTTTGTATGGGACCCTGGACCCATGGCTTCGCCCTGTTTCGCTGTCGCCGTGCTAAATGCAGCATAATTTGACAGCAACTTCGTTTGCGGCATTTTCTTCAGAGCTACCCATCCTGTACTCCAAATCCTTGGTAGTACATAGGTATCTATGGTAGTGGAAGTGGAACATTACCCTTGGGGAAAACATGAGCGTTCCGAACAGATGTCGATCGCCGTCCCGCTGTTTCTTGAAGTAGGGCACGAGAAAGAGGAACGGCAGCGACAGCACCTGGTACTCCTGCTTCGCTTTCGGCCTACGCGCATCCGGCTGAACCTGCGCCTTCACCACCAAGTAGTAGTGCCGCAGATGACTGCTCAGGATCCCTTTCGTTTCCTACAAAATATGCTGCTGCTAAGAAGTGTACATACATACCCCGATCCTAATTATCCATGAGTATTCCATTCCATGCATACCGTACTAGAGATGGGCCGAGACTGGATTGTTGCTGAAAACGAGACCGAGACCGAGACCGAGACTTAGAATTTTTTCCGAGACCGAGACCGAGACCGAGATTTGGGAAATTTTGCCGAGACCGAGACCGAGATATGAGACCGAGACCGAGACTAAGTATTAGTATAAAGTCTTACGGCGTTTCATTTTATTTTTTTCTGATGGTCGTTTCCTATAAAAAAAATATAACGACAAAAACAGTAGCGAATAGGTGCTTTACTTCTATTTTCTACAATACATGGCTAAAATCGCCCCGCAGGGGAAATTTTTCCATGTTAGGCAGCTAAATTCTCAGCGGAAATGCATGAAATTGCTTGTGATCACGATTTCAATCTAGTCTCGGTCTCCCTAAAATAGGCCCTAAAAGTTCAGACCGAGACCAACCGAAATTTGAAAATTCTAAAGTCGAGACCAACAGACCGAGATCCAAAAATACCGGTTTCCGACGGCCGGCCAGGTCTCGGCCCATCTCATACCGTACCTGTTCTGAGGCCAGTTTTTCAATATCCATCATGGAGAAATTGGCGAAGAGCATGTCGTTGTCTTCGTTGATGGCCAAATCTGCTTCTATCACCCGCTGTGGAAAGGGCTGCGTTTTCTCCAGTATCTCATGAACTTTCTCCTCCCTACAAGATCAACATAGCAACAAGTACCCTACGTACATATGTAGGATACTATGGGGTAATTCCGGTCGTGGGAAAATCAAGCGACCTACGCCTCAGAGCTAGCACGAAAAAGCTCTCTCCTCTTTCAAACAAACTACTTTGTAGTCATTAGCTGAAACAGCAAGTTCACAGCGGTGTTAGGTGGCCGGATTTACCCCAAAGAACCTTGCGTACTGTATTGTGTACTAGCCTTTCCCTATAGCAGTATGCATACTGTAATAGCTTAGACCAAAGTGTACCTACCTACATACAAAAACTTTTGCTTCGACTACGTATCATGGCGTGGTTTGCTATGTAGCTTATAGCACATACGGCAGAACAGCAGCTCTGATCTTTCGCAATCCGCGCATCACGCAATCTCCCCAGATGGCAGTTCTGCCCAATAGGCGTATGGTCACCACTTTCCGGTTGTCGGCGGAGGATGGCTGATTGTTGTGAGCGACGGCGGAGATGTGAGCTTGTCGCACAACCCTGGCTGGAGGCTGATGCATTACCATCATGGAGCTGAAATAGTGTGAAACCCAGAAACATTGCGACAAAGCGTCTGAGTTCAAAACTTGGGAATAACAATTCTTCGCAATGAAACGCACGCGCAGACAGACGCACGCAGTTTTCCTTTCTCGGCGCGTGGGGGCCGAACCACGACTCTTCACAGCGTAGGGCGCTTTATTAGTTTATACGTACAGTAGAAGGTGGGAAAAACAGAACATAGTGGAAATACACCAACGCCTACCATTTCCGCAGCTGTTCAAATTGACTCTCCAATTCGCTGCGAAACTGGCTCCCCTCTTCAGTTTCAGCAATGTTATCCGTTAGCAATTTCGCAAGAATTGTGAACCTGCAAAGAAGACTTATAGTCACTAAGTCGCTGAACATTGGCCAACTATTTATTTACTGCTCAAAGAAAAGAAAACAAATTTTCGGTTTTTACTCCGAGTCCACTAGCTGCAACTGCTGCTGCAGCCATTCTGTGTGCAGCTATGCCACAGGTCCACCTTCCCGTGGTAGCTGGAGATGTGCAGAATACGCTGGAACTTCAGACACTCGCCCAGCTTATTCATCACTTGCAGCCTGTGCAGAGCTATGGTCTCCTGTAAAGAAACATACACACAGTATGTATGTATGTACATTATGCGTATATGAACTACAGTATGCAACATGGCGGGGTAATTTGGGACCGGGGGTGACTGGGGAATAATCATACGGTGGACTAAGAAACTATTGCTCAATCATCTACATGCATTACATTTCTCTGTTCCCTGGCAAGAAAACTCCTGGTCATGTCGTGAAAATTTTCAAGCTCTATACTCGCTCCTGAAGAACATAAATAGCAGGATCACCAAGCCATACACGTATTCACTGGTTGCGCTGAAAATTTCTGTAGGTCGCGAGCTGACCACTCTCTGATTTGCACTCAATTTTCGATCGGTGCCGGCAGGTGCTGGAATACCACCGATTTTAAGAGGGAAGGGTCAGCTCGCGAGCAACCAGACAAAAAATCGGCGCAACCGGTGAAATACGCCGACCATCAAAACTGCTGACCAAAAATATTTAAGATTTCAAGTAATTTTACAGGCTAGCTTTAAAAGTTTCAGCTTCAAGCTTTCAGCTTTTGATTTACAGTAGCTTTCAAGTAATTTTACCTACCGGTAAACTGTCCAGCACCGGCGACAGCGGATGAGATTCAGACAATTGACGTTTGACCATTGCTCCGCCTGTCGTAGCCGTATCTTTCGCGCCTGTACCCGAGGGCGCGCCAGCCGAATGTTCGTCCTGCTGCGTGAGTATCCTGAGCAGTTTCGCCTTTTCGCACACGTTGCCGGACCAGTCGACGATGGCAGGAATCGAGGCCAGCTCCCGAATATCGCACAACACCTGATACAGCTCCGCAGCAGCGAACGGCCCCTTGGAATGCACGGATTCTTCGTGAGCTATAAGAAAATCCGACACAAAAATAATGCACAATATATACATAATCTTATCCACCATATGCAATAAGAGCCAGTGCTTGGTCGCGAGGTGACCCCTCTGAATTAACCTGGATTTTCAGTGCAACTTTTGATCGGTAGTCGACGCGAAGGTCGGCGCGTGCTCGTCTCCCGCCTGTCTCCGTTTCTTTCCGCGCCGACCTTCGCGTCGACTACCGATCAAAATCACTGAAAATCAAGGTTAGTTCAGAGGGGTCACCCTTGCGACCCAGCACTACTCTTATTGCATATGGTGACAAAATCTTATTGCATACGCACGCAGACAAAATCATCAAAAATTCGAGTATCTTCCGAGTATTTCGAGTAATCCACTTCTGCATAAGCAGCGTTATTTTAATCGCAAAAGAAGCAGAATCGATTGCAGCATGGTTCGAATTTTGGCGTGTCAAAGAGGTAGACAAAACACAGCTACGTACGAACGCAAAGCAAATCTGTCTACTCAAGACAGAGGCGTAAAACACACATAACGTACGGATAATAATCGTAATACGTAAACAAGGGGGTGACAGACTCTAAAACTGCACATGCACCGTCCGTAGTACATCGCCACGCAACACATTCTGACTGATCAGTTACACTAGTACGTAGGGTACTAAGGGGTAACCCCGCCATGGGATAAACCAGGAGGGTTGACGTACGGATTTACGGACGTCTCGTGAACGCGGCATTATAGGTGACCGGATTTTTCCAAGGCCGGGTTTACCCTCACAGTACCCCATTACATACCGTGTTTGTAGTAGACGATCATATTTTGATGGCCGCTCTCCAGGTGAAAGCTGACCAGCTGTACGTCCGTCGGTGGCAGTCTCCGCAGTATCTCGGAGATGCAGAGAGAGCAGAGGGGACCCGGCAGCAGTCCCTCCGTCCACGCTCGATGAATCTGCTCGTTCTGCTTTAGCGCGGACGCCGCGTTCCAGAACAGCTCCTCCGGTGTGAACATGGTACCGGCTACGCAAGTCTGTAAACAAACGCAACAATACTACGTACGTACATAGTACATAGAAGCTCACGGTTCAGAATACTGTGGCGTGGCGCGTTTCGTATGGCGATAACCGGGCCCCGAAAAGGGCGGAAAGGGGGGGGGGGGGGGAGAAATTTTAGGACCGTGCGGGAATCGAACCCGGTACCGTCGGACACAGCTGTGGACTTTAGGCACACGAACACGTGCATTCCAAGGGGCCGTTCGCTGCTGCGGAGCTGTATCAGGTGTTGTGCGATATTCGGGAGCTGGCCTCGATTCCTGCCATCGTCGACTGGTCCGGCAACGTGTGCGAAAAGGCGAAACTGCTCAGGATACTCACGCAGCAGGACGAACATTCGGCTGGCGCGCCCTCGGGTACAGGCGCGAAAGATACGGCTACGACAGGCGGAGCACTGGTCAAACGTCAATTGTCTGAATCTCATCCGCTGTCGCCGGTGCTGGACAGTTTACCGGTAGGTAAAATTACTTGAAAGCTACTGTAAATCAAAAGCTGAAAGCTTGAAGCTGAAACTTTTAAAGCTAGCTGTAAAATTACTTGAAATCTTAAATATTTTTGTTAGCAGTTTTGATGGTCGGCGTATTCACCGGTTGCGCCGCGTGTTTGTGTGGTTGCTCGCGAGCTGACCCTTCCTTAAAATCGGTGGTATTCCAGCACCTGCCGGCACCGATCGAAAATTGAGTGCAAATCAGAGAGTGGTCAGCTCGCGACCTCACAGAAATTTTCAGCGCAACCAGTGAATACGTGTATGGCTTGGTGATCCTGCTATTTATGTTCTTCAGGAGCGAGTACAAGACTTGAACTTTCACGACATGACCAGGAGTTTTCTTGCCAGGGAACAGAGAAATGTAATGCATGTAGATGATTGAGCAATAGTTTCTTACTCCACCGTATGATTATTCCCCAGTCACCCCCGGTCCCAAATTACCCCGCCATGTTGCATACTGTAGTTCATATACGCATAATGTACATACATACATACTGTGTGTATGTTTCTTTACAGGAGACCATAGCTCTGCACAGGCTGCAAGTGATGAATAAGCTGGGCGAGTGTCTGAAGTTCCAGCGTATTCTGCACATCTCCAGCTACCACGGGAAGGTGGACCTGTGGCATAAGCTGCACACAGAATGGCTGCAGCAGTTGCAGCTAGTGGACTCGGAGTAAAAACCGAAAATTTGTTTTCTTTTCTTTGAGCAGTAAATAAAGAGGTGGCCACTGTTCAGCGACTTAGTGACTATAAGTCTTCTTTGCAGGTTCACAATTCTTGCGAAATTGCTAACGGATAACATTGCTGAAACTGAAGAGGGGAGCCAGTTTCGCAGCGAATTGGAGAGTCAATTTGAACAGCTGCGGAAATGGTAGGCGTTGTGTATTTCCACTATGTTCTGTTTTCCCACCTTCTACTGTACGTATAAACTAATAAAGCGCCCTACGCTTGAAGAGTCGTGGTTCGGCCCCCACGCGCCGAGAAAAGGAAAACTGCGTGCGTCTGTCTGCGCGTGCGTTTCATTGCGAAGAATTGTTATTCCCAAGTTTTGAACTCAGACGCTTTGTCGCAATGTTTCTGGGTTTCACACTATTTCAGCTCCATGATGGTAATGCATCAGCCTCCAGCCAGGGTTGTGCGACAAGCTCACATCTCCGCCGTCGCTCACCACAATCAGCCATCCTCCGCCGACAACCGGAAAGTGGTGACCATACGCCTATTGGGCAGAACTGCCATCTGGGGAGATTGCGTGATGCGCGGATTGCGAAAGATCAGAGCTGCTGTTCTGCCGTATGTGCTATAAGCTACATAGCAAACCACGCCATGATACGTAGTCGAAGCAAAAGTTTTTGTATGTAGGTAGGTACACTTTGGTCTAAGCTATTACAGTATGCATACTGCTATAGGGAAAGGCTAGTACACAATACAGTACGCAAGGTTCTTTGGGGTAAATCCGGCCACCTAACACCGCTGTGAACTTGCTGTTTCAGCTAATGACTACAAAGTAGTTTGTTTGAAAGAGGAGAGAGCTTTTTCGTGCTAGCTCTGAGGCGTAGGTCGCTTGATTTTCCCACGACCGGAATTACCCCATAGTATCCTACATATGTACGTAGGGTACTTGTTGCTATGTTGATCTTGTAGGGAGGAGAAAGTTCATGAGATACTGGAGAAAACGCAGCCCTTTCCACAGCGGGTGATAGAAGCAGATTTGGCCATCAACGAAGACAACGACATGCTCTTCGCCAATTTCTCCATGATGGATATTGAAAAACTGGCCTCAGAACAGGTACGGTATAGAGATGGGCCGAGACTCTCGGTCTCGGTCTCGGTCTCGGAAATCTCGGTCATTTTTTGCGATCTCGGTCTCGGTCTCGGTCTCGACTTTAGAATTTTCAAATTCTCGGTCTCGGTCTCGGTCTCGCAACTTTTCGGGCCTATTTTAGGCGGAGACCGGAGACTAGATTGAAATCGTGACTTCACAAGCAATTTCATGCATTTCCGCTGAGATTTTAGCTGCCTATCATGGAAAAATTTCCCCTGCGGGGCGATTTTAGCCATGTATTGTAGAAAATAGAAGTAAAGCACCTATTCGCTACTGTTTTTGTCGTTCTTTTTTTTATAGGAAACGACCATCAGAAAAAAATAAAATGAAACGCCGTAAGACTTTATACCAATACTTAGTCTCGGTCTCGGTCTCGATCTCGGTCTCGGTCTCGGCAAAATTTCCCAATCTCGGTCTCGTTCTCGGCAAAAATTCTACGTCTCGCTCTCGGTCTCGCTTCCGCTAATCCTGCGTCTTCGCCCCATCTGTACGTGCCACAGATGTCTCTAGATTTACGTTTTCGTTTACAAATATATCTGCTGTTACGCTTTTTCGGGCGACCCCCCCCCCCCCCCCCCCCATTGCAAAGAATGTGCGTTTCGTGGTGGCTCTGGGGGGTTGTGTTTGCATGGGCCCTCGCAAGTGTACATCTCACATACCGTCTCCTATACCTTCTCCCGTGTTTTTCTATTTCTTGCATAGTACTAGAGATGGGCCGAGACTGGATTGTTGCTGAAAACGAGACCGAGACCGAGAACTTGAGACTTATTTTTTCCGAGACCGAGACCGAGACCGAGATTGGGAAATTTTGCCGAGACCGAGACCGAGATCGAGACCGAGACCGAGACTAAGTATTGGTATAAAGTCTTACGGCGTTTCATTTTATTTTTTTCTGATGGTCGTTTCCTATAAAAAAAATAACGACAAAAACAGTAGCGAATAGGTGCTTTACTTCTATTTTCTACAATACATGGCTAAAATCGCCCCGCAAGGGAAATTTTTCCATGATAGGCAGCTAAAATCTCAGCGGAAATGCATGAAATTGCTTGTTAAGTCACGATTTCAATCCAGTCTCGGTCTCGCCTAAAATAGGCCCTAAAAGCTGCGAGACCGAGACCGAGACCGAGAATTTGAAAATTCTAAAGTCGAGACAAAGACCGAGACCGAGATCGCAAAAAAATGACCGAGATTTCCGAGATCGAGACCGAGACCGAGAGTCTCGGCCCATCTCTATACCGTACCTGTTCTGAGGCCAGTTTTTCAATATCCATCATGGAGAAATTGGCGAAGAGCATGTCGTTGTCTTCGTTGATGGCCAAATCTGCTTCTATCACCCGCTGTGGAAAGGGCTGCGTTTTCTCCAGTATCTCATGAACTTTCTCCTCCCTACAAGATCAACATAGCAACAAGTACCCTACGTACATATGTAGGATACTATGGGGTAATTCCGGTCGTGGGAAAATCAAGCGACCTACGCCTCAGAGCTAGCACGAAAAAGCTCTCTCCTCTTTCAAACAAACTACTTTGTAGTCATTAGCTGAAACAGCAAGTTCACAGCGGTGTTAGGTGGCCGGATTTACCCCAAAGAACCTTGCGTACTGTATTGTGTACTAGCCTTTCCCTATAGCAGTATGCATACTGTAATAGCTTAGACCAAAGTGTACCTACCTACATACAAAAACTTTTGCTTCGACTACGTATCATGGCGTGGTTTGCTATGTAGCTTATAGCACATACGGCAGAACAGCAGCTCTGATCTTTCGCAATCCGCGCATCACGCAATCTCCCCAGATGGCAGTTCTGCCCAATAGGCGTATGGTCACCACTTTCCGGTTGTCGGCGGAGGATGGCTGATTGTTGTGAGCGACGGCGGAGATGTGAGCTTGTCGCACAACCCTGGCTGGAGGCTGATGCATTACCATCATGGAGCTGAAATAGTGTGAAACCCACAAACATTGGAACAAAGCGTCTGAGTTCAAAACTTGGGAATAACAATTCTTCGCAATGAAACGCACGCGCAGACAGACGCACGCAGTTTTCCTTTCTCGGCGCGTGGGGGCCGAACCACGACTCTTCACAGCGTAGGGCGCTTTATTAGTTTATACGTACAGTAGAAGGTGGGAAAAACAGCACATAGTGGAAATACACCAACGCCTACCATTTACGCAGCTGTTCAAATTGACTCTCCAATTCGCTGCGAAACTGGCTCCCCTCCTCCGTTTCAGCAATGTTATCCGTTAGCAATTTCGCAAGAATTGTGAACCTGCAAAGAAGACTTATAGTCAATAAGTCGCTGAACATTGGCCAACTTATTTATTTACTGCTCAAAGAATTCGGTTTTTACTCCGAGTCCACTAGCTGCAACTGCTGCAGCCATTCTGTGTGCAGCTTATGCCACAGGTCCACCTTCCCGTGGTAGCTGGAGATATGCAGAATACGCTGAAACTTCAGACACTCGCCCAGCTTATTCATCACTTGCAGCCTGTGCAGAGCGATGGTCTCCTGTAAAGAAACATACATAATATATTACATGTGCAAATGTACAGTATGCAACATGGCGGGGTAATTTGGGACCGGGGGTGACTGGGGAATACTGTAAACGGGGAAATTTTTGGACAATTCGGACAAAAAATTCTGTCCGAAAATATTACCGTCCGAATTTTTTGTATGTTATTTCCATGTACGTATTGCTAACTAACTGCCCGCCTTTATCGTTATGCAATTGGGTAAGCAAGTGCGGTACACTCATACAGTACTGTGCCTATTTTAGTCCGCACAGTATGCTACCATTAAATACTAGCACAAGCTCGCCAATCGCTATACGTATGTACGTACAGTCTGCAGTACGTTTGTACATACGTACATAATACAGAAAATGTCGCTGTGCGTGCAGTGTGTGGTAAAGTTGCTGTTGACTACTGCCCAATGCGTGTACTGTACTATTCTGTTGGCCTGAGTGTCAGTGGATGAATACGAACTTCTGCTGTGAATGCAATGGAGACCACAAGACAAGAGATAGAGTAAAGGCTTTTATTGACTTAGCTTGCACGTTATGATGTTCCAGTCAAGATAGCACCGCCTCCAAGTTGTGACTCCGTCCGCCGCCGAACGCCCTTGCAAGTCGCCCAACGCCGTCCGAGCCCTCCAACTCGCAGACCCGACGCCCGCTAGCAAGCTTGCTAAACCTGTTGACAACCTCTCTCGCCGTCAACCTCTTTTCGTCCTCTCTGCTCAATCACCCTCCTTGCTTGCCCCAAAATCAACCTTCTCCGATCTCTCCGCTCTCTCTTCTCCTCGCTCGCCTCTTTCTGCCAACTCACTCACGCAAACTCAAAACCTCGCAAACACACACATGTCGCACGCCCCATAAAGTGTCACTAAAAGCCATTGCGCCCTAACTTGCACGTCGCAGACCAGTCGGCTCACCACATCCTCCCCAACTGCCTTGAAAAAGCTGCCGTGTCCTGGCACATCCTCCCCAACTGCCTTGAAAAACGGCCGTGTCCTGCCATCCTCCCCAACTGCCTTGAGCTTTTGCTTGCAAAAGCAGAAAAAACGTAGCCGCTGCACGTGCACGCCTCCTCCCCAACTGCCTTGTCGTCGACCCCACGCCCCTGAACAGCCACCCTCCTGTCCTCCAATGACCAACCCAACTCCACCCGACAGTTTATATTTATTTTACCGTGCAAGCTAGTAAAGGTATATTTATTTTACCAGTAGGTATTACCGTACACTCTTATTCTAATCTATTATTTTACGATCTGACGATAAATATTATTTTACTCTATTATGTTACCACATAAAATACCTGTCCAGCTAAATATTACGTACCTCTCGGGCACGAGTGAAAAGCATGAAAACAGTGAAAACGAAAGATCGAAAAGCACGAAAACTGGCAAAGATACGACTATCTATTACGGGTTTATCCAAATTTAACTGTAGGTAGGTATTACCAAAAATATATAATTCTGCTTAGGGGAAGAATGGACGACTTCGTGTAAACGCACAGAGCATCCCTGGCAGATATTGGCCCCAATTTATTGGGTATTTGAAATATCCAATTATTTGGATATCCAATTAATTGGGTTTTACGAAACCATTACATTGGGTTTTACGAAACCATTATAATGGGTTTTACGAATCCAAAAGATTGGATAAATCCAATTAATTGGATTCGTAAAACCCATTACAATGGTTTCGTAAAATTATCGATTTTTACGAATCCAATTAATTGGATTTATCCAATTTTTTGGATTCGTAATATCCATTATAATGGTTTCGGAAAACCCAATGTAATGGTTTCGTAAAACCCAATTAATTGGATATCCAATAAAATGGTTCCGTAAAACCCAATGTAATGGTTTCGTAAAACCCAATTAATTGGATATCCAATTAATTGGATATTTCAAATACCCAATAAATTGGGGCCAATATCTGCCAGGGATGCTCTGTGCGTTTACACTAAGTCGTCCATTCTTCCCCTAAGCAGAATTATATATTTTTGGTATTACCGTACATACGTTGACTACATACAATGACTACGCCTAACACAGAAACGTACAGGTACACAAACAAATCATTACACGTCATACAATACAAGGTTAGGTACATACGCACAATAGAGCACAATACACACCGTACATACAATTCAAACACTGCAGTACATACGCTGACTGAACGCCGCTGAGATATCCCGCTGCTACCAATCACCCACGTTGACAACTCGTTGACCAAATTTTAATTTTATTTTAGCATAACTATTGTAAACTACAGCAGTTTACGGTTACTTTAGGATCTTACTGACTTTTCAGCTACAATATTACTTTTTTACCGTACAATAATATTAGTGTAGTTTACTTATTTTAAAATTTGGTTTAACAATGTTGCCAAAATTTCCCGTATCCACCCGTCGTCCATCCCTGCCCCACTTCCACTGCTTCTCGCTCCTCTCACACCACTTGCCTTCCTCCGCCCCCATCACTTTCACGTTGCTATTTTTCACGTTGACATCACTATGCCGCACACACCGTAGATCTTCCCACACACGCATCCTCTTCTTCACACCCGCTGCATCTGCTGTCGCTGAACCCCCACACCAGCTGTGCTGTCTATCACGCCGCACACGCCACCAACACTGTCCATGAACTTGTCGCTTCACTATGCAAACTGCACGTTGACCAAACAAGCACTGCACGCTGACTCCAACAGACCCCACCAACAACTCCACGAAACAACACGCCTCCTCTACGCACCGTAGAACCACCCAACAACAACTGCCATCGCTGACGCCAAAATCACCCAAGAAAACCCATGGGTCTTTCT